>CACRXP010000923.1:0-16332 GCA_902702965.1 Spirometra erinaceieuropaei | reverse complement strand
GAGGAATGGCACGGATCCCAATGGGCGCGTTGTAAGCCTGCAGCTAGGCCTGCCATCGCACCTCGAATGCTGGTGTTCGTTATAGGTGCGCATTCTAAATAGCGCCTGACAGACCTCTATGTAGTCCCTGTGATTGCCAAGCACATTTACTGCGTGGTCTGTTTTAGGGGCACAACCGCCGTGTTGCCCGTAAGTGTGCCTTCTCCTTACCGTGTTTTTTTTCACTGGAACGAACACTCGCCGGTCGGATTGTGGTCCCGCAGCAAGCTCGTTGAACTTACCTCAATAATGTGGATTGATTAGAGTCAGTGGCTAATCTCAGGAAATGTTAGCCGGAATTCTGAAACGCGTTTTCCTCTAGGGAGGATTACTTAAGTGGTAGTTTAATATTGACTATCTGGAGCTGTAATCTGGTGATATTTCAGGCGTGATTTACCATCAAATGGGTACAAGAGGGAATTATTTTATGGAGGTTTTCTACAGAATATATATTTGGATTTACTAGGATATATTAAATCGATCGAGAAAATGCATACTACTCAAGCAGTCATTTACCGAGTGTGGCATTCGTAAATAGCCGGAAAGAAGTGCATTCAAAAGCCCACGTTCTGGCATGTCTGAAATATCATGGGGTTATGCAACAAGATAACCAATATTACAACCCCACTTGTGTAATCCTTCCCAATCGAAAACGCGTTTCAGAATTTCGATCAGCGCTTCGTGAGATCGGTCACCGACTGTAGATCACCTGCCCTGTCTACAAGTTCTCCTTTCTTGCCAACCCGTCAGATCATTGGCTTTCATTTGCAAATAGACACAAGAGCTCTCAAAAAAGAGTACCGTGGAAACCGGATTTACTGGCATGTCCGCACTCCTGGGTTGGCTGAATCAGACTACAGAGCTGGAGTCTTGTTTGGTCGTGCTTTATCATACCTCCTCCCCTCTCCTCCAGCGTTTATTTCTCTGAAAAAAACTCCAAGGTTGTTAATTTTACGCTTTTTTGCTTCGTGCACTTCCTTCAGCCGAAGAATCCTGACGTCCATATAATCTACGCCCTCCTGGCATTCGAGGCCGACCCAAATGCCGAGGACTCTAATGGCCACACCGCACGTCATTGGTTGTGCCGACATGAGAGTGGAACGTAGGTCCCCTGACATTTTGCCTCCCTCAAAATTTTGCATTTTTTTAATTTTACACTCTGCTTCTCGCTTGGTGGCCGGTGAGGCGTTGCTCTAACATAGAAATTTCAGTGGACGATAGGAGTCAGTTGGTTCTATGTGCTATGAGCTAAGGGATGTCAATGAAGGCGAAAATTGTTACCTGCAGCCTGGGTAGGTTGCCATCGGCAGTGTGTAAGAGGAGAGCTAGGCCGGGTCTACTAGAGTGTCAGAAGACGAAGATGCGATCACTGGAACAAGAAATTTATTGGCCTGTCGCTTCGGATTCTTACTCGAATTCATCATCAGAGACAGTCGCAGACAGACCTTTATCTGCGACTGTCTCTGATGATGGACTCGAGTGAGAATCCGAAACGTCAGGCCAATAAATTTCTTGTCCCAGTGGTCGCATCTTCGCCTTCTGAACTGCTACCTGGAACCCGCCTGTTCACTTCTATCTACAAGCGTGTGTTAGACGTGACGTGCTAAGAGTTTTGACTTGGACGTCTGACGGGATAACTGGGTCTTCATGGGCGTATTTTCTAGGGACTGATGGACTGAGAGTCGGGCTGCAATGGCTCCGTACTAATCATACGCGAGCCGCTCATACAGTAGCCTGGTGCATCTAGAGTGGCGGCTGGATCGTGTGTGGTCCGCGTAGACTGACTGTTTGACTTGGTCGTCCACCGCGCCCACCCCCACCTCCAGTTGTCTTACCATCGAGGAGAGGTGGGTATTGGAAGCGGAAGTGCAGTAGATGCCGCGCCCACTTGGGCGTCGTCGCTGGCAACGATTGGTCTGTCCGGACTTTTTGGCTGAAGTTTCATGTTCAGACTCATTGGAAGATCGGCGGCGAGTGTAAGTTCCTTCACCGGTGCGTGCGCACTTCCGATCAGCGGAGCATTTATGGGCGCATGCGTGTCAAATGCCGACCAAAGTAACCAGCGATATACTGACGACGTTGTTGTTTGCCGGAGCTAGACTGTTGACGCATGAGAGGTTGTGTGTTTTTACCGACAAACACAAGGGGTACTTGAATGGCCATTTCTGGCTTATTAGCCGTCATCAGCTAGTCATACCCAACCCCGACGTGTGCAACACCCGAGGCCTGAACTCGCGACCTGTTAGTTAGAAGTCCACGCCTCTAACCGCTGGGCCACGAGCCCGTTGCTCGGTCGGTTTCGATTGGGAATATACAATGGTAGGGGGCGCTCACCGATCGTTCTTACGGAACTCGCTCGAGAGAGAGCCCGTAAGGCACAACGTAACGAGTGAGTTCCGTATGAACGATCGGTGAGCGCCCCCTACCATTGCATGAGAGATTATTCACAGTTTTATGGATCGACGGAATTCGAGACACCAGCTTGGCCGTTAGTTCGACTTTTAGTCGGCACAGGAAGTGCATCTTTGAAACACGAGTGGGAAAGTTTTGTTGCCCTCGTAAAGCTCCGTAAGAAATAGGGTCAGGATCCTCAGTTGCCCCCTATGGCGTTAGTGCCTCTGTTGATAGAAACAGAGAGCGGCGAGTTCCGGAATGCCGTCGCAATAATCGCCGCTCGCGAGAGTTTCAGCCTCCTCGGTCCGACGAATACGGAAACCGCTAATTGTGATAGGCGTTCAGGGGTATAGCGGCTACGACACTTGTGCAACACACTACCCCTATCGGATTCTGTCTCTGACGATGGATTCAAGTGTGGATCCGAAACGGCAGGCAGTGATCGTGCCTCAGCCTATCCAGTTTTCACATAATCTCCCAGACCTCGCCTCTCTGTCTAGCACACACACACGACGGTTCAACCGTCGTGACCGACGATGTCCACCGTCCGCTACACAGCAGGGTGAGAAAAGCGACGGCCACTTGCGCGTGAGTGGACTTGCACAGCATCTAACGCACTCTCTCCTCCCAACCTGGACCCGGCGTCATGGCCGTGGCAAGAAGCCCGGAGGCAGGAGAGAGCGCAGGTGGCTGGCACAGCAAAAAAACCCACAGCTAGGCGTACCACCGAATCCCCTGGTCCACGATGTACACTGGTTAGGGCGTTATTCACCAAGGAATCGGGGATGTCGGCTCGGATCCCAGTCGGCGCGACGTGAGCCTGCAACAGGGCGTGCCACCACATCCATATTTTTGCATTTATGATGTGTGTGTGTGTGCATTTCCAATAACGCCTGCTGGATCCCGCTCCAGCCCCCACGTTCGTCTACCGTATCTACCCCGCGTGACCCGTTTCAAGAGCGCAGCATACGGCAGTTGGACCGTCGTTGCGACGATGACCACCGTGTGCTCCACAACCAAGTGAAAACAAGGACGGTGACTTGCGCGCAATTTAGTATATAGTGAGTGTAGACTTGCACTGTATCTGCCTCACCCCTCCCCCCTTCTTTCCTCGCCTGGACCCGGTGTCAAGACAGAGCCAAGAAGACCGGAGGCGGATGGCACGGTCGAGCCCTCACCTTGGCGTTCCACTTCACACACCCCCTCCCTATTCCACACAGCAAATGGCCAGGTTTTAACCAATAACAAAAGAGTGGATGGCACGGCCGAAGCCGCGCCTAGACGTTCTCTCACACCTGGCTCGGATTCCGCGCAGAGGAAGTGTCATAGAGGCATGGTTAAGAAGGAGCCTGACTCTTAGATCACCTGCCGGCCACTTCACTCAAACGCACACAAATCTGGGCCGACTGCGAGGTCCAGGTTATCCCGTCGGTTGGCAACCTTCCAAGCCACGGCTTTTAGCGCACCGTGATAGCTTCAAGCGCGTCAGATTGTTTATAGTGAGGAGGAAAATGCGCTGAGTCTTCGACCTCCTTCATCCTTCCCATTCCCACACCTCAGCCTCTGTCCGAGCTGGTCAGATGAGCGCAGCGGGGAATGGGCGCGGTGGCTGACATAGTCTAGTGACCTTGTCTGCGCACGCCACATGCACGACCTGGCCCCCCAAACACAAGCACCAAGATTTCACACAACAGGGGTTGAGCGGCGCGTACACAAGCAGACCTCTCAGTTACTGTTTACTAACATCGCATGCAGCAGGGGTCTGGGGGCTTGTAATCATGGAGAGACACAAGTCAGAAGGAGATCGGTGCGCTTTACTTTCTTAAAAGTTAGCTCGTCTGGTCTGCCAAGCTAAAACCCGAGCGAAATGCTCTGAGTCGTCGACCTAACTCTCTCTCTTCCCATTCTCAGGCCCCAGTCGCTCTCCGAGTCGGTCAGTTGAGAGGTGAGGGGAATGGGCGCGGTGACTGACATAGTCTGCGCGCGCCACAAATCATTCAGCAGGGATCCATGTGAGCAGGACATTGTTGCCTTGCTGTGTGTTACCATGGGAAAATAACAATACACAAATGATCTCATTGTTTCGCATATGCACGAGATATATGCCACCGAAAACGAACTAAATGAGACCTATTACGCCCTGCGTTCGGCTACTGACGGCTTTGGCTGAGCTAACTGTGAGGAAGCAATCGTGCTGTGGTAATATGGTGGCGAATAAAACAACAGGCTGTTCTACATCAACCACATCCTCCTCACCTCTCCTGCCGAGCCTGAAGGACGAAGCACAAAGGCCAGCAAGATGATTGGTCACTGCGACCAGGTCTGATGCGAGAAATGTTAGGAGGAAATGGACAAAGAAGTTCTAGAGGCTGGTAATCATAGTGAGACGCAAGTCAGAAGGAGATCGGCGCGCTTTACTTTCCTAAAAGTTAGCTCGTCTGGTCGACCGAGCTAAAAGCCGGAGCGAAATAGGCTGCTTTCTGGAAAATCCACAGAAAATGTTTCAGTTACAGGAATGCATTAAACACACAAACCCTTGAGGGAGATGATGAGGGACTTGCTCCTAACGTATACGTGATACAGCTGTCATCATGTCTGATCTAACCGCCCCCGCATACTTCGTACGGAGCATTAGTAAATGGACCGATACGATGCTATTCGAATGAACAATGCACGCTCTTAAAAATTTCTTAATAGGAAATCTTTTAAAAGTCGAAATATGCCCTTTCTTCCAGTATAAAGTTTGAAAAAGACGTGATTTTCTACCATTTGAGTAAATGAAAGAATACTTTTGCGAATGTGGACTTATAAGGGTGTTGAAAATGGATAGAGAAGATGCGTACTACTTAAGTAGCAGTTTTTACCGAATGCATTTTTTGCAAGTGACTGAGAAGTGCATTGAACAGCGTCCTGGCATGTCCGAAAGATCACGGGATTATGCCACAGGACCGACGATGTTACAGCCCCACTGGAGTAATCCTAACCGAAAAACGCATTTCAGAATTTGGGCTAACATTTCATGTGATTGGTCACTGAATCGTAGATCTGTCGAAGGTACAAAGCCCTAGTGTTTCGCCGATCCTGTGCCGCTGCAGGATGCAGCTTCCTTCTGAAGGATGTACTTTGTGTTGGCGCATTTATTTACTCAGAAATTAAACAAGGCAGCGCGGTCTACGGCATCCCACAACGGCGTCGAATTTGTCATAAAGTCAAATAGGCATGGCGAAGGTACACAGCCCTACCCGAAAATTACGCCCCACGCGCGATCTGCCCACCCAAGCACAAGCATACATGTCACATGCTTGAGAGTGTCGTAAATCACGTTGAGATGCACAACATTAAGAGCAGGGCATGCACGCACGCATACATGAATATTAGCGTTGTACGTAGGCTCTCAGTGATTAATTACACTTGATCTTCTCTGAGGCGTCGGTTTGTTTTCTTTTATGCCACGTCCATTCACACAGGCGCACAATTTCGCACATATTGTGTCAGCAAATAGGTGACCTTCTCATTTTGGTACGTCTAGTTGCGACTGTGCGCAGTCCAAATGTACCAATACCACCTGCATCTGCCGTGATCGCGTAAGACAGCAAGTCCAGGCACGCTGCTGAAGAATCGTACGAAATTTTTTGGGGTCCATCTCAACCCAACCCGGGTTGAGGGGCAGTCACCTACTACACATCGTGCCTCTGGGCAGCTGGGGGGGTGAGGGGAGCGGACTTGCCGATGATGAAAGGGTCGTGCTGTGGCAAGCGAAAGTAACCGCCCTGAGATGATCATCAGAGAAGGGATAAGTGGGATAGAGCCCAGCCTCACGAGTGCGGTAGATGCGGTGCAAGTCTGATACCACAGCAAATTGATTCATGCGCAAATCAACGTCCCTGCTCTCACCCTGCTGTGGGCGTTGGACATCGTATAAGTCGACGGTCGAACTATCGTAGACGGTACTTGTCGCCACGCTGTTGACTCAAAAGGGGAGCAGGACTGGCTCGCGGCACGCGTCTACCAGGTTGTGCTGGGTCCACACGAGCTCATAACTACTGCCGTACATGCACGTGTGTGGCCTCCAAGTCACGTCAGCCACTCCATCCAATCCCAACTGCCGACAGGCCACCGGTGCATGGGGAAGGGAAGAGAAGAGGAGGTCGACACTAGCCAATCAATGCTCACGGCAAATATGCACATTCATTAGTAAATCTGAATATACCACGGTCTAGTAAAAGCTGCAAACCAACGGGGCAACTCTGTCCTTCCAAGGACTGTCACTTTGTCTGATGCGAGATCCGAGATGTCCGTCTTATAGCCTGAGGTGGGGACCAGATCGTGTGGGGCACGCGTAGACTGCCTGTTGAATCTTGTCAGTCAGTAGCTGACGCTCACCTCCGGTGGCCTTGCCATCAGTGGATGGGGGAAGATATGGTGCGATATGTGCTGTGAAAGTCTGCACCACCGTAATGTAATTCACATGTAAGTCACCGATGCTGCGCCCAGTCTGTGAGGGGGACGCGGTGAACGTCGCCGCTCGCGCCGGCCGAACTGCCGTTTGCTCGGCTGAAGGCGTCAGCCGAACGCGTGACTTGCTACAAGTGGCAGTAGTAATTAGCCCGCCGGATATGGTGGTGGCGTCTTCCCTCGCTCTATTAGTCTGCCAATGACGAAAATAGTGGACGGACAAACTCGTTAAACACCGAAATCATATCCGGTAGGAAGGACAGGCAAAATCTCCAATTCTCTCATGTTGGAGTTCTCTTGAAAGCTGGCATTTGAATGGACAGAATGCTTTAGCATCAGAGAGGTCAGCATGCCATGCACACAAACGACTCGACGGCAAGAAGGCTGAGGGACGCGGACCAGCCTTGTGATTGGCCATTACCGTCAAGAAAACGGATCCGATTGATCAATTCACTCATTCCCAGGGGGGAAGCTGGGACGGATACTGTTGGCGGATAATGGCATTAGGTGGTGTACCGCCAGAAACTACCGCAGTGATCAAGACCTATTGCCGGTCCAACACTGCGCGAGTTCTGTTCCATAGCAATCCTTTCCAACGGTTCGTCATTCGGTCTGACGTTCGACAAGGTTGTATCCTGTCGCCCATTCTGCCCAACAACTTTATCGACTGGATTCTCGGGAGGGCCCTACACGGAGATGACGGTGTTGGGTCTGCTCCCGACTATGCTGATGATATCGCTTTACCTGCTTCAAGTTTCAGTGATCCGTAGTCTATGGTGTCATGGATGGACGGGGTCGTTAAATCGGTTGGTTTATCCGTAAAAGCTGGAAATACCAAAGTGTTTTCAGTCTGCATCCCTGGCCAGGCGAAGGCACCTCTCGGGATCGATGGCTGTCAACTTGGAGTATTAGACAGTTTTAAATGCCTCGGTGCGAGGCTGGTGCCGAGTGGACAGAGTAAAGACGACACAATCTCCCGAATCGATGTCACCCGCCGGGTTTTCTCCAGCTTTAAAAAATGCTTATGGGTCCGACGACACACCCCTGTCGCCGCTAAGATTTGCATGTACCGTGCATCCACCTGGTCTGTCCTTCTCTGCGGTTGTGAATGCTGGACAGTGTGCATGTGAAGGACGAGGCACAGCTGACTACCAGTGCTTGAGGACCATCCTTGGATTGAAGTACGCTCATTACCCTATTGGAGGCCTCGAAGGCGTGCGGGTCGAAGATCAAAACCTGGTTCGATACAGTTCGTCAAGGCATGGACGCGGTTCTTAGACCCCTGGTATTCGGTCTCTGTCAATGGGGGCGAGACATTCCTACTTCCTGAGTAATTGCTTTATCGAGTGCGGTTTTTCGTGGGGCCACTAGAAGGCTCGTTCAGAGGCCGGCATCACGGCCTGACACGATAATTGGTATGATTTAGTCTCCCGTGTAATCCTTCCTAATCGAAATAACTCCAGAATTTCGCTTTACGCTTCATGAGGTAGGCCCTGTCCTAGCATAGAGCTTGTTTTGCACATGCCAACAGTACGGTGACCACAGCAAGAACTGAGCCCGGGTCGGATCAGCGTGTCACATGGAAGGTCTCGCTCAGCTTTATTGCCTGCAGCCCCCCCCCCTCGCCGTCTTAGAGTGCTGCCGGGCATGATTTCTCGTTCTGTCTGTCTGCTTGACAGGATGGACTGTTTCAACCAGCTCGCGGCCAAACTGCTGCCAAGTCAGCCGAGAGAGACCACGCTCAGCCAAAAATAATTAATCAGGTGGTATGAATTTTTCCTATAGATTTTCGATGTCCTAATAAATCCAAGCATATTTCCTAGAAAATAAAGTAGATGGGCTAGCTCATGAAATGTCACCCGAAATGCGCTTTCGTTTCGAAAAGATTAATTTAGTAGGGTTTAAAAACTAATCACCATACAGCATAATTCCATAATAATTCAGTTACCTCAGGATGCCGGCTTTCGAACGAACTTTTTTCCGGCGGCATGTAAAAGCTATACTCTGTATAAAATGGCTACTTATGCAGCATGTATTTTTTTCGTTAATTTTCGATGCCATTAAAAATTCAATCATATTTCATGAAAAACGTGCATTAAAATATTCATTCATTTGCTAATTCGGTAGAAGACTACTTTTTCTTTCAATTTTATACTCGAATAAGGGGTATGATTCGGTTTTCAAAAACTTTTCCAATTCCCAAATTATTTTGAATCCGACCTGCCGTCACACTTCTATTCAGGGCGTCCAAACTACAAGCCGTATATTTTCCGCGTACGGAGAACCATTCATATCTCTGCGATATCAGGAAGAGAATATATTGGGTTCATGAAATTTAACAGTGGATTTGAGCCCTACTGTCAATTTTACAAGACACATTGCTAAATGCAGAGGCATGACGTTTTATGAACTGGCATTTTACGGTATAAAAAATTTCACAATCATTAACTTTTTAAAACCGAGTGATAGCCTTCTTTCGAGCATAAAATCTAAAGAAGACGTAATCTACTATCGAATGGGCAAACGAATGAATGTTTTTATGCATGCTTTCCATGAAATATAATTGAATTTTTAAGGACATCGAAAATCAACGATAAAAATGCATGTTACTTAAGTAGCCATTTTTTCACAGCTTTTTCATGCAGCCGGAGAGAAGTTCGTTCAAAAGCCGGCATCCTAAGGTGACTGACTTATTACAGGATTATGCTGTAATATGATTAGTTTTACAACCTCACTTAATCTTTTCGAAACGGAAACGCATTTCGGAATTTAGGTTGACATTTCATGAGTTAGCCTGCCTACTATATCTGTGCTAGCAGCGACTTCATGGGAGAATCGTGACGCCGCAGCACACTGCACTTCGTGCTGTTTACCCAATCACCTTGGCAGGCGTAAAGTTTACAACAGCGGGCACAGCGGCTGGTGTTTAACGTACTGTTGGGTCCAATTCGCACTGCCTTGTTACCCGCTGCAGCATAATGCATGTGAATTTCATGCCTTCGGCACTCTCCTTAACGCCCTTTTGGATACCGATTGGGACTGCGACGTATAGTTGCAGCTCGCCCCCCTCTTCCTCCACCTTCCGGTCCAGATTCACATAAAATGCGTCTAAGGCGATTGCTCCCACATTTACGGTACTTTATGTGAAAAAAACGGTGTATTCCGCGGGTACCAGCTCGTGCGGGGCACGTGTAGAGGGCATGTTTGGTTATGCCAATCATTTCGCCCGAGCCCGCCTCTGGTCGTCTCGACGTCCTCATCGGATCCTTGTTTCTGAGGGAGGATTGAGTGCGACAGGTGCCTCACAAGTCTGCTCCACTATAAACTAATTCACGCGTATGTCATCATCTTGTCCCCCTCCCCCTCCCCCACGAGTGACATCGTTGTTCCCGACTTTCTTGTGCTCGGGAGACCTTCAGTAGTTCTTGCGCCTGTACTCTCGTCTTTAACTGGTACCTTGCCTTGCAAGGTCGATTTAAAGTCTGTGGCGAACTACTCGGCTTCTTGCGCGTAATCAATCCACGGCTTATTCTTTTGCTTTTATTTTTTCCTATCTTATCTGACCTCTTTTAAAGACTGGGTTTTTTGCCTTTTAGGTACCAGCATTCCATTACTCGGTAAGTTGGTCTCGTTGTGTTATATATCAAACTTAGTGATCCCAGAGGCAATTTTTCAAATTATTTCCTGTGGAACTTATGCCAATGACAGTCAGCATTCTTGGGTACCTCTAAACACTGTAGGTTTCTAAAATCCGCGGTCACTGGTACAAGAATTTTATTCGCCTGGCGTGCCGAATCAGTTATCAGAGACACTGGCGCATAATGGCAGTGAAACGCGCGGTTAACTATGTATAAAATGCTGCACCTACTACTTGATAAAATTTGTAGCTCTTGGATTCATCTCATATGGTCATATTTGGTCGACCGCATCCGCGTCGTTGACCGCTATAAGAATTAGTCAGCATTTCGGCTCCCATGGAAGGTATTGTAATTCAGCAACAAGTTGTTAGGACGCTCTTATTCCATTGTGTTATGTGGGGCATTATCGCTTGCGGTGTTCGGATTGTCAGTTACGGCTAAAATCTGGTACTGCTGTCTGAGCAGTAAATCATTCGTCGTGTATAATTAAATTACAAGTTGATATTTACTTACAGATGTTCAGTAGCAAGGTAGATGTAGTTCGCGGTGGTTTCCTTATCACCCTCACTGTTGTATGCAGTTCTGTGGGTCTTGCCTCAGCATTCACGCTAAGTCTTTCCCCGGAGAGGGTAATTAGTCACGATGATCATCATCACCGTGGATGAAATCATGTCCATCAGGAACCCGATTGCGGACAACCATTAAGTTCTCACTAGATTGAACTTTCAGATAAGTGTTCAACACGAATAAGTACCCAGCAGACGGATGACCCAGTCAAATGAGTTTAACTGTTGTTGGTAAGAAGGGGTTCTTCGGGATGTATTTTTAGCAGACCGTAGGTAATTTAAGTTTACAATGCTGGAAAGCGTGCTCCATCTGGTAGTCTGCATCCAGACCAGTTAAGTGGACACAACGCTTTTTTTTTTATCTTCACGCAAGTTTCGAATGAAAAAGTTGGGACTTATACACAATGTCTCTGCCACTGTTCCCATTGACCCGCCTCTACCTGTAGGGACACCGCTCTCTATGCCCTGGACGCCGTGCGTGCTCGCCGTTGTCCGATCGATCGTGAGCAGTGCACTGCCGGTTGCATAGCCGTCGAGAGCATTGCCTCCGGACAGCGACGTCCAACGCCCTCCATGCAGCAGTCCATGAGTCTGAGTTTTCTGTTTCAAATGATGCAGGAGAAGATGGGCAGCGGCTGCAGCTCCGATCCAGACACCGCCACGGAGACCCCTAATGAGGCCACCCTCTTGGAAAATGAGCTCATCTTCAATGGAACTCCCCCGGCCCCAGTCTTGAATGCGTCCCTTCTGAAGGATGACCGTAAGTGGGCCTAACCAAGTCCCCATCTCCGGCGCCGGTTTCCTCTCTTCTGGAGGTTTTTTAGCTATCGTAGATTGAGCGGTCGGCGGCCTGGTCGGACTAGAACCCTTAGAGTCTTTTCGGACCAGTTTAACTCTTAGTGAGGCCAATGACACAGACCGCTTGTCTCTTAACCTTCCTCGGATTGGCTGGAACGGTCCATCTACGCGGTAATCTCCTTAGAGTACAGAGTAAGTTAGTGTATACGGACGTCCGACGGAACGCCAACTTGCAGAGGGTCGTTGAAGCATGGGAGGGACTCTCCGTGAAGCGGTGTTTATTTCAGAAACTGTTTAAACATTTAAGCGCAAACTAGACACTCATTTGCTGAGAAACTACTGTACATATAATCACGATTTTTGTGAGTGGCTGCAGTTCGCCCTTAGCTCACACATACCGATGACCTTTAAATTTCCAGAATTTCTGCGGTAAAAGCTGATTCTGTTGCTGTTTTTGGACATTAATGGGGGACTCAGGGTCGAAAGCCTCTTTCTCTTAAAAAACGGACTTAATCTACGTTACTGCACGACTGTTGTTTAGAGACTCAGAGGGCGAGGTTCCTGACCCTGGACTCATAAATGACTCCCACTCTGCGCAAAATAAAACCGGTCATAATTGAATCGATGCCCACCCAAGCAGGACATTTCTTCACCTATGACGCCATCTTTGTTGTGGACCGAGGTGACGACCACGCGTCAAACAACCACTCAGTAAACTGTCACATAGGCGTGTCCGCACCCTACCTGGCTTTTCTATCCTATTTTACGATAAACAGGCAAGACATGAGCCCGCTGGGGTTGTTAGTTATCGCCCACTCAACGTGCTTGTGGACAGCATTGACCACAGCTCAACGTGGAGACCTGTTTCGTACCCGCGGTGCGATGGAAGCCGTGCACAGGGCTATATTCAGCTTCTGAAACCGGTTTGCTGAAATCGCTGCCTGAAACACCCGAACGCAAGTGCGCCCCCTCCCCCCTCTACTATGGGCTATGCATTCTAGCATCGCCTTTCCATTGACAAGTGAACCTGCCTCGCGTATGCACACCGCCTAACTGCGATGGTGCGTTTAGGTGTGGTTGTTGATGCAAATGCGCTGGACGCATGCAAAGGCACCTGCCCGCCCGGTCGGCCGTGCCAGCTAAATGAGTGCTGCCGTGAAGTTCGTTTGCCAAAACACCTGCTGAACAATGACCACACTGTTGATACAGTGTTAGTGTTTACGCCCCCAGCAGGGCTCGTCGCCTACGCTACCACGACAGCACGCGTGGGAGTTCGACCGTCGAAGCGACGGCGTCCATCGCGTGCCTCATGGGGCGACTTGCGCAGTTTCTACCGCACTCTCTCCCCCCCTTACCCATCGGGCTCCGATACAGTGCCAGGACTACCGGAAGTTGGCCCGTGTGCAATGGCTGACAAAGCCCTCTACGCGTTCCACACGCGACCCGGTTTCCAGACTTTTGTCGGCCAGCTCGGCTCCCCCTAAGTGTCAGAGCGTCATGAAGGCCGCATTAAAAAGATACCACTGAGTCTGACTGTCAGTCCCCTCCGGTTACGCCAAAATACTCCCATGAGGACCCAATTATTCCGCCAACTGGCAGTCTCTCTAGCCACGGCTTTTAGCGCGTGAGATTTAGTGTAGTGACTGCGAAGAAGGCGACTCGGTCGCTGGAAGAAGAGCTTTATTAGCCTGACTTTCGGATTCTCACTCGAATCCATCATCAGATAGAGAGTCAGATAAGGGTGGTAAATTGCCCAGGTGTTACAGTATTTATAGGATGTAGTTGATAGACCGCTACATGCCTACCACAGTTGGCAGATTCCGTGTGCATCGCGGCTCGACTGGCCAGTGTTGAAGTATGCAGTTGCCGTGCAGTTGCTATGCCCTTGTGTGCCGGTCAAGCTTATCGATTCCCACGCTCACTGCACGCAGTCGAGTTGCTGACGCCCGGATTTCGTCATCCGTGTGGGCTCTTGGGCAATTTGGCTCGCCGATATTGACACCAGGAACAGCGGTCATCCATAGGCTGTCCTCGCGGCTAACTACTTTGTCTAGACAATGTCTCATCGCCGAATATGGAGCGGAGAGGTCACTGCGTTTGTTGATTGACTGAGGACCGGAAAACCATGACTCGAGCAGTTCACGGCTCACGCCGTGGTCGCCTCTAGCAAGAGTTGCTGCTTCGTCAAACTTGAATGTGTGGTCGGGTCCCGTCGAGTGAGCCGCGACTTGGGAGCTAGCGTCTTTCCTCCTCACTGCTGCTGCGTGCTCGGCCATCCGCGTCCACAGTAGTCTTCCGGTTTCTCCGACATAATTGCTTTGACTTGCATCTCGTTGACCTCGCATTGTCCTGACAGTCGTCAGTTATTAAGTAATTCTCACTCTAGCTATAACCAAGTCCCTCCGCAGCACTCGATTATCGCATCGTGTTAGGCCTCCTTTACTTTTCGCATATTCTGCCCACGTGGTTGAAATTGGGCCAGGACTGTTCTCAGTTGAATGAGAAGTAGTGAAATTCGATTATATAACTTGGTTCTTCCTCCCTTGCCACCTTCGGCAGCTCATGTATGATGAACTGCGCCTGTTGGTGTTCGCTTCACTTGGGCATTCTACTTGTACTTGCAGTACCCACGTTAGTGGCCTCAAGGAATGTAAGCGCCTGCTATGCTGGAATCAGCAAACCATGACCCTCGCTGCCTGGTGCGCGCTAGCAGTTCTCCGACACCTGATTCCCTGCCGGCAGATGCGCTTGCGCTCCTGTTGTGTATACAGGTCGTGAGCATGGCTGCCCAGTCATCCTTGTCACCTGTTTATTTTTATATTTTAGGGCAGTAGGCAATGCCCTTGATGGCGCTATTGAAAACGGTGTGTACAATATAAATGTTGAACGCACATCCTACTAACATTTTGCCAGTAACCTTAGTTTACGGAATAAAGGTTCTCAGTGCTGGACTGCGAAAGATGCGGCGGGCGGTCTTTTCCATGTACATATGAAATTTTGAGTGCAATTACATACAATCAGCATAGAGTGCAGTCATTTGCGTAGTTCCTTCTTCTGACCCTCTGTGGTGTTGTTGCTGTTGGTAAAATCCTGGTCAGTTGTTGTGTTGACCTGAGGGGGACGAGGTGCTGGCTCGGCTACGCCCTCCCCCCCGCCTCCGATCTTCTTGACTCTGTCTTGACATCGGGCCGCGTTGGGGAGTGAAGAGAGAGTGCGATAGATGCTGTGCATGTCTACTCTCACCTAGGTCGCCGCGCCCACTCTCGCCTTGCTGTGCAGCAGACCGTGGACATCGTCGGGTACGACGGTCGAACTGTCACCAATGTTAGTTTTCCCATCGCCTGAGGTCGCGACTTCACGCAGCAGCGCTGTCCACAGTTGCCCTCAACCGTCGATATCCATTTGGCGTTCGATTTTCGGATGCGAAGACTGTCTGATCCACAATCGCTTCCAGTCCTGACTTAAGCACATCTACCCACTCCCTCAACTGACTACCACGGTGGCGGCGGTCGCCTTCGAGACATCGCGAATGAGATTCCTCCCCCCTGGGGTCGTCCGGATGCGTAGACTTTAAGTACAACTTCAACGGAAATCAACTCGGACTGGCAGTGTGTTTCCAAATTTAGGAGATCGTCCTTAGATAGCGGCACCGCCGTTCATCGCACATATCGGTCAGCCCCAACTCAGCGGCGTGTAGGGACCCAGTTTTACGATCGTACAGCAAGACGACTCCGACTTTAGCCTCGGACTGTGTGACGTGGCGGCAGGTGCTTTCAGATTTGTCGAAATGTACTGCGCGCAAGTCCTGTGCAACGACTTATCTCCTTCTGACAGCGGTCAGTCGACTGTGTTGAGCCTGTCCTCATCCGGGAGACGGGAGTCACTTCGTAGGCCACTGAGCATCTTTCTGGCTCGGATTTGCGACAGGTTACGACTCTGCAACGAGGGCCGTATTCTGTTTCCGCGAAGAGGTTTCCGAGGTTTTCGTCGCCGAGGTCCGGGAAAAAAAGTTCTCGTCCTAGTCGGACGCGCTGAGGCACCGCCGAGTCTACCGCAAAATTAGAAAGAAATGACTGCGAGCCACAACGGCGAAGTACTCACTGCATTCACTGCACGCTCAGACGTTGGTTCGCTTTGCTTAATACTATGTTTGATCTGGTTTATGACTTTAGGGGACATGACATCATCCTTCCTGATCTCCAAGATGATATCGAAACCACGGAAGAAAGCAGCCGTCTTCCGCTGAGAGTAGTGTCTGTGTTCTAGGATTTGTCGCAGATTAATACAGCGCCTGTCGGGATGTAAACCACCTTGATCCCTCCGCCCCCCCCCTCCGCCTGCGTCCTTATTCGAACAAAGACAGCAACGGCATATACGAATATCTCCCATGATGTCTTTTTACTTGCGGCATCCCGCCGTATCTCTTTTTTGAAGAAATGAGA
>CACRXP010000922.1:204045-225123 GCA_902702965.1 Spirometra erinaceieuropaei | reverse complement strand
AGAGTTACTGTTTCCTGGTCATGAAAAACAGGTATACCAACAACACCATTTTAACTAACCCTCACTTCTGACATGCATTTAGGGTTGGAAAACACCTATGCAAATATCCTTTAATATGAACTACCAGAAACCGCGACTTGTCCTTTAAACAACAATTTTGGTGATTGTGAAGACATCCATCACCAAGTATTACAGGCGGACAATGGACAACAATGATATGAAATATTATTAACTGGTTAGTACCCATAAATTATGGTAGATCATAATTCCAGTGTATTCAGCGGCGGATCACTGATATTACAGCCCAAATTTGCATTTTACTTTTCATAGAGAATGGTCTATTAGTATTTTTTAAATTTAGAGTGAGGGACAATTAACGAGGTATCCAGTTTTTGTGAGTGGACAGTGACGTAGTATATGGACTTCGGTAGCTTTAGTAAACCGGTTTATTATCCAGAACATGTCCTAACTTTGCATTCACAATGTATTGTCGGATCTCCTTGGGTTTTCACAAAAACGATTTCGATATAGCGCCGCCTGGACGGGGTATCCGTCGCAAATGCAGATGTTGAAAATGAGAACACAGGATGACCCTCGTGAAATCCTTAAACTGCGAGCCTATTGGGCTTACAAAATTAGCGCAAGCTTTTGCTGCAGACTGCGAAGTCCGTTCTCTTATCGCAGTCTTCCATCAAAAAACGCCTACCTTGGCCTTAAAAAAATGATTGAGAAAATTAAAGAGACTTTGTCCGACTGGCTAGGAAACAGTCAGTGTTAGACCTTAGGCAGCAGAAAAGGCTGTGTTCGTCAAGCGTAAATGGTCGTCAGCGATAAAAGCGTCAGCGCTTGCTGACTGCTGTTACAGTAACATAATATATCAGGTGCTAACGCAAAAACTATGTTGTAGTAAAACTAACTTGATCGCCGGCCTCGGATATCTCCTTTGAGTTTTTCTCGGCCATGCTGCTTTGGATCTCCTTCAGTGCAAGCAGTTCAGCTTTTAACTCCTCTTCCCTGCGAAACAAGGGGGAAACGTAGAAAAGTAAGGGTTCAAAGCGTTAAGCTAAGGGAGGATAACCGAACAGGTTGTGAAATTGTCCGGCAGCAACCACTCGGGGAGAAAATCCAAGGAGTGGACTGCTAGGCCATTCAATTACGACCAGAGGGGGACCAGGAAATACGGGACAATGAAACAGTCTCAGCAAAATAAACAGCTTGCACGCTAATCTCCTGAATGGAAGAGGCAGACGGAAACTACGTAGAAAAAGTTCTCATGCGTAGGTGCTCACATCCAGATAATTGGAGCCTGGAGTCCGGTGAACTCTGACCTGGTTATATGGTTCTGAGCATAACATCCTATCGCAGTTTCTAATTAGCTGAAATGAACCTAAGGACACTGCACACACAAATGCTCAAAGGGATCCTTCTGTAACAAGGATCTATGCTTGAAAGCGGCGGGCGTCCACGAGTCTTTAGAGAATTTTGGAAAATCGGCAAGAAGTGCGAAAAATCAACAAGTTCGAGTTCTAGAACTTGGATGATTGCAGCTGGTAAAGTCTTGCTTTCACGCTCCGCGAATACAATAAGGATTGTATTTCCCAAAGCTATCAAGAGAGCAAGACTCGCCACGTTTTACCCCCATCCGAAGTTTATGAAGTCTTTGAAGAAGAAAATGACGAAGCCATGGAAGTGCTGTTTAGTCGACCATACGGTATTTCAGGACTTTGCGCCGGAGCTACACCAAAGGTCGCTTACGGACCAGAGCTGACTGCACACATTGCTTAGATAGAAAAAGTCTACGGAGGACTATGCATTTCCAGAAAATCAGTTCTCTCTCCTCGCCTACATGAAAGTCAATTCACGGAAGCAAGAGGCCAAGTAGCCGTACTGTGTTGCGAAATTCTGACGCCAGAGAGGGGAAGACTGGTGTCCCATGTCACTTATTATTTTCGTTCCTAAGGCCAAAATTCCCTGGAAATCTGGAATAATAGGAGATCCAGCGACTTTCAGGTCCGGCAGCTTCGCAAGCGAAAATCTGCACCGGCAGCGTTGACGTAATCATCAGAAAAGTTCACTAGTTAACTTGGTAGTTGGCACAGTCATTGCAAGGTCGCGTAACACGCACTGTCTCTGCGTGTCCACCGCTAGGGTTCTGAGAAAAGGATCGCGCGCTGGTTGTACTGCATGGTGTAAACCGCTAGCACCCGGTCAAGCCAAGCGTAGTAATCAGGCAAAAGCAGTTAGCGGTACAGGCAGTTTATGTTTAACGGAGTAAAAGACGTTGATGGGGGGAGGGGAGTGAAGGCAGAAAAAAGGAACGACCAATGCCCATGTATCATTTGCGGATCAGGGGTTAACGTGGTGGCTGTCCGCTGCCCACAAACCCGTCGGAGGGTTACTTACTAAGGGAGCAGATATTTGCAAAGGGGCTTTCTGAGGGTTTGTCACAGGACCTGACCAGAAGGTCAGAGGTACATTGGCTCTAATCGTATAGGGACAGACTTCTTTCATAGACAGTACTGGCTGCACAAAGTGATGGGAGGGGAAAACTAGTGCAAAAAGTGTCAAGTCGGTTGCCAATTGGAGGGTACAGTCAGGGTCATGAAATGCTAACCGGAATTCGTAAATGCGTTTTTGGTTAGTAAGGGTTGCTTACGTGGGATTACAATATTGAGTATCCTGCGGTATAATCGCATTATAGTTTAGACGCGCCAGGAGGTTGGTTTTTCAATGCACTTCTTTCCTGCCGTCAGAAAGAACTGCGCGCGGCAAAAAATGACTACTTATGTAGTATAGATTTTGTCTATTGATTTTCGATGCCCTTATAAATGCAAATATATTTTGTTGGGAAAATGCTCAGAATATCCTTTTATGTATTTACTTAGTAGCATAAAAGTCCTCTTCAAATTGTATACTAATGGGAACGGCATTGTCGGCTCTAAAAAGTTTCTAATAACAAGATTTTCAAGACCGTGAAATGTTCATTCAAATAGTATTGTACCCGACTGTTTATTAATGCACCTCATTTAGTATACAGCATAGTCCACATCCGTCGTAACACTTAATGAGTCCCATATGGCATCTTCTAAAGGGTTTAAGGAACCGCATGTTTCTCTTCACGCGGAAAGTATACAGCTTGTAGACTGAAAACCCCGGAATTAAATGGCAGATCAAGATGAAAATTGCAGGATACTCAATATTGTAACCCCACGTAAGTAACCCTTTCTAACCGAAAAAAGCATTTCGGTTAGCATTTCATGACACTGGCTGTACCCTCCAATTGTCAACCGACATGACACTTTGCACCGGTTCTCTCCTTCCCATTCCCATTTACGAATTTCGGTTAGCATCTCATGGGATCGGCCATGGACTGTATTTGGGTTGCCATCACGCAGGTTTCAAAAAGAGATTCATCAGTAGCCACGAGGTAGGTTCGTGGCTACTTAATCGCGCACGCCAAGGACCGTTACTGTCTGGAGAGGAAGTGGTGACTTATTCCACCCGACACAATGTTTGTCAAATAAAACCCAGAGGAGGAGAGAGAGGTGGGAGCACAAATTATGGTGAATTTAAGCTGACGTCTGAGCGTGTCATAAGCGTGCATGTCTCTAACTCATACAAAACAGTGTTCAGTGAGGCGACGGAGGAAAATGTTCAGAAATAAAAACAGCAAGAAAGAGCCATAGCAAGTTGACCCTCAGTCCAGTGAAGGAACGAGTTATCCCACTAACTGATAATGTGCGAAGTCGCGATTTTTAGCGTGCCGTGATACTTTATGGTGCTTAAAACCGACAACTTGCCTTCTTTCCTCCAGCCGTAAAACCGGCGGCACATCCGAGTCAAGTCAGCTGGAGACGAAGTCAACCAAAGCCTGGGTGTAAGGGGTGTTGTGGGCAAGGACCCACGTCGCAGCAGCATGGTCAGTCCAGGTTTGTCGATTCAGTTCTATAGACGCTGAACGACTGTAAATTGTTCAGGGCATACTGCCGCAGATACACTGTCGGCAATCGCCAAACATGAAAATCTAACATTGAGCGGCGCCATCCCGGCCTGATAACGCAGGCACGACCACGAAGGTAGCAGGTATTTATAAGAAATGCACAGATGATCCCCGCTAAATGCACCAATCAACCTGCAGGATACATTTACCTCGCACCATCATGACACACAAATCTCCAGCTGGGACCCTCGCAGCATCAAACTCGCCACAAGACTGAGGATGTGCAGGACTATTGTCCTGACAACGCTCTTGAACGAAGTGGTGACATGGACTGTTTATGAAGTCTAAGAAAGAAGACTAAATCTTTTTTTTACCTCAGCTTCTTCCGAAGATTACTGACGGTGAAGTCACAGGAAGGAATCCTAGACCCTGATAACCTGAAAAAAAAACCTGCGTTCTCAACATGCACGCCATGTCGAGACAGGTACGACTATAACGGAGCGGCCACGTCGTGAGAACGCACAACAAGCGCCTGCCTGAGCGGTTATTTTACGACCAAGTCGCCACAGGTGTTCGCAAAGAAGATGAGGACCTCGTTTAAAAAGATGAGTGGCGTCTGCCCGCAAATACTGAACCAACCATCTTCGAAAACAACCGAATGGCCGCTGCCAGGGCAAAAGTGGCCATCTATAAAACGCAAGTGTCACGGACCAACGACGCAAGCACCCAAGCCCGTCATCGTATCCACACTTTCAACGGACATCCAGGTACGGATCTGCCTCGCTGGGCATCTGCGGGCCCAATGCAATGTCAAAATGACAAACCCTTCTCTCATGTTACAAAACACCACATCCATCAACATCACCGGTGAGGACGCTTCTATCACCCTGCCAAAAATCATTACCAATCATCCCTTTCACCGGCAATGTGGACTCAGTTACATCTTTTACCCCCTCCGACCACATCTTAAACACATCGACCATGTCGGCAAACTGCAAAGCAACTATGCTGAGACCGGCGAACCGCTGCCAGGAACGCTCACACAAATCTGTCATTCCTATCCTACCTGCTCACATAGACCCAGGACACTCAGATACCGCATTGGTCTATTCGGGCAGATGCGCACATATGACAGCGGGATTCACCGCTACGACGAGCCCACCTCCTGCGCTCCTGGTTCCATCACCACCGCCAGCGTCGCAACCACCAAAAGCACCCAGGGTCCCATTATGTCCTTACTGTTGTCGCACATTTGAATCACGCATCTGCCTGGTCGGCAACTTGCGAATCCATCTTACGGAGATCGCCGAACCAGTGCTAAGAACCCCAGCATACACCCCTGACACACGTACCACCTGGCCATACCGTCTCAATTCATTCTGCCCTCGTATGGGTTTATTCGGCCATATGCGGTTCATAGGAAATCTTCAGTTAAGCAATGCAGGTAGGCATGCACTGCGACATACCTAGCCATCCCTTCACTTATTTCCCACGAAGAACGCCAAGGGGCTCCGTGCTTGTTTGCGTACTTACAGACTCATGTTGGACTAAGAGGACAAATGCTCACCGTTTGAGGGCAGCTTCATAAAGGGCATTCAGTGAGTTGTAGCGGGACTGCATATCTGAAAACGCTGTCACTGCGCTCTCACGGTCTTTTTCATGTGGAGTGAGTTGATCAACCTTCTCCTGACCGGCAGAAGTGTTGCATGCGCCAGCAACCGCCGGGGATGTGGTGTCATGCTCGTTAGAAACGGAAGAGAGGATAGCCTGTTTTTCTGCCAAACGAGTCTCCAGGTTATGGCAGCGAAGACAAAGACGTTCAATTGCCTCGTCCGCGGCAGCCTCCTGATCTGTTAACTAGAAAACGAAGGGAGATCTATGGCGAACAACCAAGTATCGGCACAGAACGAGAAGGATCTAGAAAGGAATTTAGGTGCTTACCCGCTGTCCCAGCTGGCGAATGCGGACGCGTAGGCGTTTGATTTGGGACTGAGCGTTAAAGAGGTGAGAAGCAAGGAAACGAAGTGCACAAAGCGCCGGTTTTGGGAATTGAGTAGCAACCTTGGTCGTTTGTTCACTACTCACACCGTGGTTGGGCAGTCCGTATCCTTCGCCGGTCCGACTGTTTGCCTTCTCAATGGCCTCTTGCAGGAGCTGAGTGATAGCTAAATCGCGTTGACGCAGTTTAGAGATCTCCTTGCTAATATCTAGCACAGGTTGGTTTTTGTCAGATTCAGAGTCGCATTCAGAGACGGAAAGACCGGCGTCGGAAGAGGATACCTCGAAAGGAAGGACACCGGAACGCACTAGCGGTCGCCGAGTCCGCGGTTTTCCGTTAGGAGAATCAGGGCCTTCACTGATCAGGGTGTCAGTGGTGGCCTCATCGTCATCATCGAAAATGTCTTCATCATCATCACCCTCATCACCATCGTCATCATCCTCCTCCTCGCATATATCTGGTTCAACCTGTTCATGCGCCTTGGCCGCTGTGGCAGACGCGTCTGCCAAAAGCTTTCTCAGCGTCTCCACAGAGTCCTCTCTTTTTATCTACACGAACGAGTGCAAGGCGGTTAGGACAATAAGAGAAAGCATTGGTTAAGAGTAGGCTGAGGACGAGATATCCGGTTTTTCTGAAATCTAAGTCAGCGAATTCCAAAAATGCCCCTACTTCTCTTACAAATCGAATTACGTGGCATCGCTTCACGTCCATAAAAGGCCCAGATGTGATATTACATTCCTTTCGATGCACAACAATTTGGCTCTGAGTTAGACGCCACAAGCTGCCCCGTCTAATAATCCATGAAATTGTGGTCTTTATCGGTGACCATTTGTTGGGGAACTGTAAATTCAATAAACTCAATAGAGTTTTATGGTGTGAAAATCCGAACGGCTGAGCTTCTCCCCCTTACTGGTTCGGTGGACGCGGAGTAAAGCAAAATATGATAGAAGTTAAGTGCAGCATAAGGAGACGGTGCTGAGTTCCTGGCCCATATCATACAACATTCGGTGCGAATAAGGCTTGCAGCGTCCAAATGATCTTCGACTCTGATGCCTGATCGCCAGATGAGGGATGGAACCTTTTGCCGAGATTATAAGACCAACTAGTGGTCAATAATGGCCGCGAAGCAGTCGTCTACAATTTTAAAACGTCCTCGTTTTCCCCAAGCACGGATACGATTGAGAGTAAGCAACAGGGATCCATCACCCGCACTTTAAATTCACGCTTGACACTGTCTGAACGCTGACCATCAGGACAACTGAATTCTCTCAGTCTCGCCAAGAAAGAACGGCGACTCAAGTACTTGAATTATGTCAACAGCCGACAAAATGTATTATTCTGCACCCATAAATAGACACCGGAGACGTCATTCGGATGTGTAAACGGAGTAGCCCGGCGCCGAATCACCCCACCCGTCTCCGTCGGCGCACCATGTGTGCCCTCATTACCAGGCGGTTTATTACGCTGGTCTGACGATCGTGAGGTCAGAGACCCGAGTCATGGACAAGAGAGAAAAAGCCTTCAGGACAGACACAAACAAGGCAAAATTGGCGAGAAGGTAGTTTGGCTTTTGTTTGGTGGTAGTCGGATAATGTAGGTTTAACTGAGATGTCTCGTGTCGTGCGACTGTCACAGAAGTTCGAGACGGACAGCAGAAAATGCAGTCAGCAGTTTTCCTAGAATGCATTCGTTAGGCAGGGCTAGCTGAAAAACAGGCAATCTATAGCGCATACTCATGCCTCAGGATGGTTACAACACCGGGTCAGACGTGCACAGCTCTGTACTCGGCGCCAAGACAGGTCCAAATTTTGCATGTGAAAATTCTCGAAGCAATGGAACAAAGCAATTTGAAACTCATTGCATATTAAACAACCAACCAAGGTGCTTGCACTTGATATAGGGCTCAAATTATATGACCGACAGTAGCAAGGCTTGTGAGTGGAGCTTCATATGCTCAATTTGAGCATACAGACATTATATACGGAAGTTTCTACTACTGAATGCCAGTAAGAAATAAAGTATGATGTAAAGCCCTCGACATCGGCGAGATCGGATGAGGGTTGAGATTGACGAGACGAAAATAAATTCGAATACGCAGCTTGATAGATACCATTGAGCAATTTAAGGGCAGACGCGGATGTGCACCTCCTCCCCCCCACCTGAGCAACGGTGCAAGGTCATATGTAATACGGAAATGGTGGTAATAGGGGCTTTCAAGGAGATCAAACGTTGTGTCCACAAGCATGAGGAAGAAGGGGGCGTATTTGCGCTGTAGGTTCCTTTCACCGCATATGTACCCTTTGTGGAAAGATTGTTCGGAGAGAGGGTATACACATTCGTGCCCTAGCAAATTTGAATTCAAGAAGAATTATCTTAAAGTTTAAGTAGCACAACTCATTAAATAACTTGGCTGCCGAGAGAAGGGGATGACTGCATGGTAATTTTGACGGTCGGAGGTCTGGGCGAACAATATAAAACGCTGATAACATGCCTATTATCATCATGGCAAAAGGTCGTCTGACTGACGCATTACGTTCATGCCTAGTCTGTCAATAATGTGCTGCGCTTTCGCGCAAAACTCGTGAAAAACTGTCATGACAGATATTGCACAGTTATGGCCTGCACAATGACCCAAGACATGCGAGTTTTCAAGAAAAAAAATGAACGTACGTTCTCTTCATTTGTATTCCGAACATCCTCAGACATCTCAGAGCTGAAAAAAGAACACGAGAAAAGGGGAGGCTCAATAAGGATGACATGGTTTATGAGATAGCACATCTTCTGTACACGCTGCACCAGATCAGTGGTCTTGCAGCTTTGTAGAGACCACTATCCTTGGCTCCAAAGGTTGCAAAGCAGCGGGTTACAGACGCACTTCCGTTTGTGAAAGAGCAAAATCGACAGGGACAGTGTCGAACATCGAAGGGGCGAATGACGGAAGAGGGACTGGTTGCCGCACACGGACGAGGCCAGAAAGACAGCAGCCATCAACCATAGCGTCTGCAGTTGACCTTAACTTTGACGCTTTGTTGAGGATTAGAGCCAGAACGAGACGGCAGCGACAGAAAACTAGGTTTGCAATTGGCCACTGGTGTGGTCAGCAAGAACATATGAACCCTGACCATTTACTTTGTTTACTTAAGTTCACCAGGCCGACCAATGGCGTTGGGGGCGGAATTATCCACGAAGTCGATCCTCCTCCGCTCAGACGAATTTTCGATTTTAGCATATAAAAGATACGGTGCACGACTAGTGCTACTAACCTCTTTTGAGGGTATTGAAACGATGATAGCAAGTAGAAGTTGAGCAGATCGAGCAGTTCAAATCGCGAGACTGTAACTGACGAACGATGAATCTGTTTTACTCCACCTTCTCCAAAACCCTGAACATATCCTAGTTGGGCGGCAACCATGAACACATAATGGCCCAGGAGACGTACTTGGGGTTTGTCGGCGGGTGAGTACAAGGTCAACGTACGGTACTGGGCGTGCAAAATTGCATGCGTTTGGTTTTTTATACTGAGCGTCCTAAGTCACGCCGCAAAAGTCCTCGAAGCATCAGCATGGGCCATGAACTACCCCTTCTCTATTAAGAGCTAGGACTTTCCCTTGACAGAGTTATAAGTCGCGCTGGGAGTGCGTGGTTGGACTTCGTTCCAGTGTATCAAATGATAGTGAAAGCATCCCACTGATGATGAAATCGCAACCACTAACGGCTCGGGTACGGGCAACCAAACCATTATAGCCTTGAATACGAGCATCTGTGATGAGTGTAGAAACTGCTCATTTTTGTACGGTTGTTTGAGTAGCGACTGTTCTGCGTCTACTAGTTCTAACAGTTAATGACTTTAATGATGGGTTCAAACGTGAGTCTAAGACATCAGACAAGTGGTTCATGTTCCAGCAATCGAGTCTCCTTCT
The DNA here is from genome assembly GCA_902702965.1 of Spirometra erinaceieuropaei. Lineage (NCBI taxonomy): Eukaryota > Metazoa > Platyhelminthes > Cestoda > Diphyllobothriidea > Diphyllobothriidae > Spirometra > Spirometra erinaceieuropaei. The sequence continues at coordinate 215,264 of CACRXP010000922.1, read as the reverse complement.
CAGTTGCTTTACCTCTAAAACCTTGGTGGTAATTAATTTCTCAGTGGAGACTACAGGACATGGGGAAACTCGCACAGACCGAACAGTTCGTTATGGCGTGTCATCGAGATGGTTTTGCCTTTTCCATCTGAGATTCAAATTCTGGGTCTCAACAAACCAGGCTAATGTTCAGGGCAAACAGGCCTTTGGGGGCCCGCTCTGCATCAAGGGCAGTGATTGACCCATACGTTCACCTAAGAGGTTGGGACCTCACAAAGTTTCCGTTATTCCGCAGCCAGCCCATTTTGGCCGGCAGAGGTACTGTCAAGCAACAGCAGGTGGCTTTGATACACGGCCCTGAAGCATGAACGACACTCACTCTCAAGAGAGACCATTGGCAGAATAGGAATCAGCATGCACCAACAGACACTACTGCCTAAGGCATAGAAGAATAAAATGTTTTCGAAATAGTGCGGTGCAAGTGTCCGTACTTCCTACGGCAAGGCTGCAGTTGTTAGTCAGAAGAAACGGCTCCGGTCACCAAAATGAGGGTGACGCGTAGTGTGCGGGCAGCACTCAAAAATATGGCGACTAGGTAAGGGGCCTTGTATGGTGGAGAAAAACGGTCGGGTGATGACTCACTTGCTGGCGCTGGTAGTGCTGGCAGTCATTTCGTCAGCCTCGAGAAGGGTGGCGATGGACATATTCGTGTCATTTCTTTCGCGCCCGACCACGAAACTGCAAAGGAGACAGGCAAAGCGTTAAAATTTACTGCCGACACATTACAGGGAAATGAAGGTGATAGTGGAGTGGAGAGGGAAATACGGCTAGTAGTTGATAAACTAGAAGGTCCTGCATCACGATTGGACTGATAGAAACAGACAATTGAGCGAATTCATTTGTTAATTATTTTACGAAGAAACGCTGGTATCGGTTAAGGTTAGAGTGGATCTAAGCTGGAGCAACTGCCAATTAGGCCAAAATAAAGCAGAGGGACGACCAGTTCGCATGCATAAGAAAAACCGGGGCGAACGCGAGGGCAAAAAGGACAGAAATTATATGCGTTAGCGTCCCCAGGACTTATGGCACTGCGGGCCTCATGCTGGCCAAGACACTGGGCAAAACTCACTGGACAGTTCCCGAAGTGTTTCGCAGAGCGTCAGCAGCAAAACTTTGTGAAACGCCAACCAGACACTGGCCGTCAACCTCCACAAGCTGGTCATAAACGCGGATTCTATAGAGTCAAAGCAGAAAATTGCATGATGGTCAAAAAACCGTCAAAATGCTGTCTTTCGAAAAACTTTTGGTAGGAAGAAAGCTTTATATGAGAAGTGGCTGACTGAAGTTTGTTGGGGAACAGTTCCTAATGAGCAATAAGGTACATACCAGATGATAGAGTCCTTTTACTTGAGCATAGGTAAGATGAAAATATGGCATTTACTAAAAACGATAAAAACGGTCGCCACCGTATTGCTAGAGGTAAACCTGAAAGCTCATAGCCCAAAAGAGTCAAGGGGAGTACTCTGTGCTAGGTTATTCCCATCATTTACTAAAAATGATAAAAACGGTCGCCACCGTATTGCTAAAGGTAAACCTGAAAGCTCATAGCCCAAAAGAGTCAAGGAGAGTACTCTGTGTTAGGTTATTCCCACCAAGCATGTGCCGGCGATGGGTGTGAGCAGGGTACTTCGCCTCAATCGACAGAAAGAAATTTCGCACGTCAAATTTTGATGGAGAATCCCGTGAGGTGCTACCTGTGGAGATCAAATCGGAACACAATGGTCCTCATATAGTTTAACCCTCCTATGGAGGAGACAAAAGCTGTTGTCCAAGTACGAGGACAAGATCATGCTGCTCGTCTTTCAACGGCTCCGCTAGACATTCAGGCCCGTTGAGGAGAAAACCTATCTCGGTAGGTAGGTAAAGGAGTATGTTTGAGCATTTAGAACATCCTTGAGTGGTTTCCGGAGGACGGTGGGGAAACGCAAATCTAAATTAATAACAGACGAGTGCGTAATGGTAAAATACTAGATATGGGACAAATTACGCTTAGAAGGGCGAGTCTACATCGTTTGAACCGTTTGCATATTTTATGCCAATACAATAGCCTCAAAAAGGTATGGGATTGCAGGTTGAGCAGCACGAAATAGCCAAGTGAGTGACGGCAGTTCTGAGTTCATTCGAACATTTGATTGTTCAATCCTTCGATTGGCATGCCTTTCAGGCCCTGATCGTCAGACAGGGTTTTTTTAGATAACGAAGTGACTTCCAAAGAATGGTTGGGCAGTGAAGCAAACAAAGCACCAATTCCCTAACTTGGAGAAAGCTTGCTGCAGATCCGCTTGGGAACCACGAGCGCAGTGTAGCCCCTCGTCTCGAACGTTGGTCACGGGTGCACTTTTGAAGCACATCAGCTGCTCCAGACAGGCAGTTGAGGAGGTCCGATTCCTCTGCTAACTGTGCAACACTTCCGGGACAAAATAGAATCAAGAGACCACTTCAGCCTCCTTATGGGGACGTGAAGTGGAATGCAAGATGGTGACATAGCACATATAATGAAAAGTTATAGACGAGGTAAAAAGAAGGCTGTGGTGCAAAACCTGCATAAATTGCCTACATTTGTGAGACCAACATGTGTTACGCTCCCACACAGCATGATTTGTAGGACAGCGGAACAAATGAATGAAAACATAAAGAATCACTGGAGCAAACTTCAAGTACTTCAGTACTGGTTATCTCGAGGAGCCGTAGCTGACAGCGACAACTAAGCCAGAAATGGGTACCCCATCCCCATCTCCGCCTCCATCGCTACTAATTTTCGAGTATTCCTCCTTGTAAAGGCAGTACGCTACCGCGAGTTAATTGCGTTCGGGCTATGCTCCATGCAAATCATTACTGCGATTTACGGTCAACTTTTTTCCGTTCAAAAGTCTGGCTAATTACACTAGTAAGTAATTGAGACACGCCGGGCAAATAAAAGGCAGGCATGTTCAGAAGAGATGCGGGAAAAAGGGATTCTGGCGTCAGTGCGTGCGTAAAAATGTACTTTAGTACCTTCCATCAATATCGGCAGCTCCGCCTGGTGTAATAGCCTTCACGAAAATGCCCAGTTTCTCTACACCATTGGCCGAGGTCATTCCCATGCCAAGAATGCTGATTCCCAGTCCATTGGAACCTGAATACAGTGAAAAGAGGCAGGACATACGGATACAGTAGGCAACGAGTACACTTGTTTAATGGTGGCTATTGTGTACGTGTGCGTGTTTGTGTGTGGACAAGAACCCAACCTTTCTGTAAATCCATCTGGAAGAGATCAAGCTCCTCCAGGCGCTTTTCGAGCTCGTACTCAGCGGAAGCAGCAACTGGATCAATGGAATCGTTGCGTCTTTTGTAAGCTGCCACTGAATGCGTACTGAAAACCTTTAAGGAGAGAAAAAGAGAAATGAGGATGACCAGAAGACACTGGGCTGGGTAAGTGGTTCAAAGAAATTGGAGACTGTTAAGAGACCTGTGCACGCAACGCCGGGCAGCACATCAGCCCACATTCACCAGATCTTGATGGGATGGTATAAAGAAAACCGGCGTACATGACACTGGACAATTCTGATAAGTTCTATAAATCTGCTGGGGTAACCGTTAGAAGTGAACATTCGCCGAAGATAGTGGAGTTCGGCTACTTTGTCGGCCGTTTCGCTGCAGTGGGTATCAACTATTCTGTAGAGATCACATACAGCTTCGTTTGTGACAGAACGGATGAGTACTGCGGTGGGACAGGACTTGCTGAGTGATGCAGGTGTATATATATCAGAGAAGAGACGACAGCGCGGGGTAGATTGATACAGCACTGTTTCGGGCTTATTTTACCTTCATTCAGCCAATCATAACCCTAACCAGCAGTTAGGACCAGAAGCACAAACATGCGCACAGACGAACCTGGCGCAGTTGGTCCACAACTGGGGTCTACCAGATGGGTCATAGGCACTTCATCGAACCGAAGTTCATCAGTGCCTCGCCACCTGTCATTCTCTGTCGCAGCGGATCGGGTATTTATTCAATCAGGAGTGGGCGCACACATATATGTCAAGTACGCGTGTGACCCTCACTGTTGTGGTTAGGATGCCACTCGATCTCATTCTGTCCACCTGCCAGCTTGCTATTGGCGACAACGAACGTTGTGTCATAGGACACACACCACATGTAATACATAGACAGCTCGCTAAGAGTACAAGAGACTAGACGCTGACAGCTATTTCATGGTCGTAACCGATCATCAGTACGTCATAGACCTTATGAATTGGAAGGCCAACATCACAAATATAATTTGAAGGCAAAGACATTTTTAGGGAAAAATAGAGAACTTTATTAGGTAAATTTTCGACGCTAGTTGCCCAGGCTGTCGTCAGACTTGAGCAATTGTGCTTAAAACAATTAGCATTTCAAAAGTGCTGAAAAATCAATATTCATTTGGTGTTTGCGCCGGTAAGCGGCCGTTGCACGCGTCATTCCGTATTGATTGGTTCGTGTCCCCTCCAATTTTCCCTATGATTTCCGTACATGGGATCTAATTCAACGTGCCGATTGATGAATGATTCATCGGATTGCATGGTTTTAAGAGACTCTCCGCCTTTTTTGGAGGGGCAAACTCCGATGATGCGAGTTTTGTCCCATTCGAAAGTGTGCTCAATATCAAGGGTGTGCATAGCCATTTGAGACAGGTGGTCTTGCCTTTTAACTGCCAGTTGATGTTCACGGATGCGTGTAGAGGCAGACTTTCCAGTTTGGCCACAATATACAGCACTCTTGATATTGAGCACACCGCATGGGGCTTTGCTAAACACAGCACACAGTCTACCCTTATGGGCAATCCACTGAAAGCACCGAAAATCGTGAAATATTCACCGATATCTCAAGAAATTAGACGGGAGGATAGTCCACGTACAGTAGATGTGCTACCTCATAAAATGTTGACCGAAATTCTGAAATATGAATTGGATTCGAAAGGATTGCCTAAACAGGCCGGTAGTATTGACTATCATACTACATGAACCCAAGATATTGCATTCACGTCAGGATGCCGGCTTTTGAATGAGCTTTCTTCGACTGTCTGCAAAAGCTACTCTGTACAAAACAAATACTTCAGCAGTATGATTTTTTTTCCATTTATTTTCGCTGCATATTTTCTATATAATATATTTAAATTGATATGGCATCGAAGGTAAATGGGAATTCACATTACTGAAGTAACTCTTTTTTTAGAGAGCGTGGCTTTTGCAGACAACCGAAAAGAAACTCATTCAAAAGCCGACACCCTGGCGTGACTGAAATATCTTGGGTCCATATAGCACGATAAGTAATATTACAAGCCTACTTCGATAGTCTTCTTGAATCAAAAACATATATCGGAATTTCGGTTAACATCTGATGAGATAGCACACCTACGGCAGTATACACAAAATGGTATGTTTACGATTGCGCTTACCAATTTTATTCAAATTAACTAGTCACTGAACGACCTATCAACATGTGACCTTTCACTCCTGTGACGTCCCCATCGGCGATATCAAGCGAATTCCTGTTTACCTTAGTCAACCGCGCGTCGAACAATGCAGGAACAGGAAAATGGCAGCAAATTCTTGTGAATCCTTTTCGGAATCCGTACTTGGGTTGTAGGCTATTGGCTAATCGACATACTTGGAGGCACACTAATTCCTACACGACATTTAAATGCAAACATCACTAAAAGAATCTTTTCAAACATTATTTGTGCTGTTCCATTGACTAACTTGTTGAAACGGACAGGCTTTCTGTACCTCCCAGAACCTAAGGTTGCTCAGATACAGCTAGTTTTAACGTTCTCGGGATTTCCGCCTGCCTAAAAAAATTGTTACTAAAGAACATAAAACTACTTTTGAGATTTTTTGACGTTCTCAATTCGCTTAAATTAATTCATTATTAATAAGTCGGAGTATTAGTTCATTTGTTGGTGCCGGTTTGTGAGCAATCAGCAATCTTTCATAAATTTTCGCAAATTTCATTGGTTACCGAATTCACCGTATAATTAACAAATCATCCGATACTTCTCATTCAAGATTACAACTAAATCGAAACGTTGGCCGATTCATTTAAGGTCACGTGGGAGTGGCGTCTACTGATCTGATTTGACTGTAGGACAAAATGTGAATTTCCCAATTTTGCTTTGGAACTAAAGCCCTTTCAGAAAGTAGCGCATCGACGAGCAATTAGTCAACTAGAGGACAAGGGGGACGGGTAGGCCACTTGCGGTCATCCGCCAGTCAGTCAGGCATGATCTGAACTTTGAACCCGGGTTCAGTTGGTCACTAGGTAGTCCACAAAACGAGAATCGGTGGTTCCGATAGTGGGTTAAAATCGCCCACCTTTCAGCCTGGTTTTTGGGTAGAGTTAGCTGTTAACGGCAAATAAATCTCACGTGAGTATTCTAGTCTGTTTTGTATTTTTCGGTAATACCTCCAGATTAAATTACGCCTGCAAGGAACTCGAGTACTGAAGTACCTTATTTTCATGCGAGAATGCATGAAAATGTTAGCCACAAAAGTACTAGGGGTTACACGAAAACTAGGACCTACGTAAACTGTCTTAAGCAGAACGTAAGATGCCTGTTGTCTCCAAACTACCGTCTTTACAATATAATACCCCCCATGAAAGGTCAAGCGGTGCACCCAACTGTTCGAAATTCGACGAAGTGACTTGTAGAGAAGCGTCAAGGCAATGTCCGAATGCCTCAAGGTGGGGGTCCGGCCGACGCCTCCACTTAGTCAGCCAACGCAGGAGGGCAGATAGGTGTGGAAATGACCACAGAACACAGTCACGTGAAATCAGAGGAAGCCACGACTATCTGACACCCTAGGTACACGTACGCGCATATGCGCGGTCAGTGAGAGGGCGCCAGACGAAGGATGATTCGCTAAGATGAAGAGGGCAATGCCCGAAGGTATCCTTTTCACGCCAGTATAGCCCACGGCAGCTGGCGTAGCGCGCACGAGCCGAAACACACTTATTATCATCCACTTCTGCTGCCGCCATGTAAACAAATGGGAAGGTGACAGAACGAAGTGAACACGTGCACTATTTTGGGAAGAGGGAAAGAATTCAAAACTAGGTGTGAACCTCCGTGCGGAGAAACTTTTTTGCTGTCAGAAGTGTTGCCCACTGGGTGTAGCCCTAAAGGATGCTCACGGGACTGGGGTCTGTTACGGTTCCGGAGGGTCCAGGGTTACCACAGGAAACATAATATTCACCATCGTAAGCCCTGACAACTAATACTAGCAGTAGGCGTTAGGCAAGTTTTCACTGGTTTGTCAGACGCCCAGACTCATACGACGAGTAGTCAGGACCACCGCAGCTCTTCAGTAGGACTAAGAATCTGAAACATGAGCATATAGTTCATTCCTTTTTCGGCTACCACCTGCCTTAGTCGACGCATGTGCAGGTGCTGCCCACAAGTCGCTTTGCCGTTAAAAAATTCCATAGCTTTCCAGCCTGTTATTTCTTTCATTTCTGCTTGAGATTTTGAAAAGTTGTCCTTTGGAAGTTATTGGAGGAGAATTCCCGGCGGGGTATCGCGTAAAAACCCTTAAGCTACCGCAGAAAGCTTATAGGTATTATTTTCAAGCCATGGGAGGTTCAGCCACTTTTTCATGGGAATGGCTCTGTGAATAAGCAGAATACGAGGTTTTACAACACGGAAATCCGACGATCATCCACAAACACAAACTGAACTCAAAGTCAAGGGTATGGGGGGGAGGGGTGTAACATCCGAAAGGATATTTCGGGCCTTACATGTTTTAAGGCGGAGATGGAGATATGATTACGATGACCCGGTGGCAAATATCGAACAACGGTTGAATAATTTGCGTGTCTTGCCAGTAGAGGTCAAGCCTGGGGTTTAGGGACGTCAAGAAGGAGTAACAACCCACACGATCAAAGTCACAACGCAGCTGGGGAGAGGATGTTTGAAAAGCAACTGATTTCGCTAAATTCCGATTTTACTTGACTTTCATATACGCCGGCTCTGACAACACCAAACTCTTCTCTTAGAGGTTATTGGATGTATGTCAATAAGTATGAGAGTATCCAGTAGCTTAAGAACAACATTTCGAAAGAAATGAATTCACTACAGTTCGACATTTTGAGAACCGTAATCAAAAGTGCCGTGAAGGAAGCCAGTGTTTACGAGGCAGAAAATAAGGATCATTTACCTAACATTGTTTTCCGTAAATAGTTTGAATAAATTTTCATTTTCCGTACTTTAGTTGATAAGAAAGTATACAGTGAAACGTGGCAGAAGAAAAAAGAATCTATTTTCAGTGGGTAAGGCCACTCTGCATCACTGGCACTGTCGTGCCTTTAAATGAAAGCGTCAGGAATCTACTGGCGATACAGTTGCATCATGTATACACGACAGATCAGTCAAAACGCATGTCCGGGTTTTTGGCTAGAGCCTTAGTGTGGGTCAAAAAAAAGGACTTTCAATGTCACGTGCACATATGCAATCGTCGAGTTACGATTCTCAATACTTAAAATAATATTTAAAGTTGCAAAATGCTCATATAACGCGACTATTCCACCGAGGTTGAGTGTTCAACCCATTTTTTCCATATGAAAGTCCGGGTCAGACCCCGTATATTGAAATTCAAGCCAAACTATGAAGTTATAACCGACAATCTAAGTACCACCAAACACCACAGGAGGCAGGTAGGTATAGATGGGTGAACCGGGCTTTTGAGTTTGCACCAGACAGTTAGAGGGATGACGGTGAAGATGGTTTCGAAACCAGAAGGACAAACTTAATAATAAAGATGACTTCGAGAAGTGTAAAACAAGCAGCCTTCTTGGTCGCCGTAGGGTGCATTAGCGGAATTAGGTGAGACAAGCAACAGCAAATTAATGAGAGAAAGAGAATGAAAACACCAGTCTACGGTTACCTAAAAGGCCGGAAAATAATTAATCAGGCGGAGAATGACACCGTTTTGGGAAAAAGACGACCAGGCAGCGCTCACACACAATTGCTATCCTGGCGAGTATTTCACGAAAACAACAGGAACTGAGCACTTTAGGAAAGTAGGTAGTGAATTAAAGTAAAGAAGTTCAAAGAAGCGCTCCATCTAAACTCAGACTGTAAACGCCAGAAACTCCCACTTCATAACAGGTCGAACAGCACCTGTATTGCATATTCTCAATCGCTTTCAATATGAACTCGTCAATATTCTAAAAGCTTTCTAATGGATTACATACATAAATTAAGAACACGCGTTTTCAACTACTCCATAGAAGTGTACCGGCTTAAAGGAAAGTCGCTTCCAGAAAAAGTGGCGTGCCTTACAAGACGAGAGATTTTACCCCTCTCTCTTGTTTTGTTCTTAGACCTCCAATGGCTTACTCTAAACCTAATGGCGCCACCTGGGTGAAAAAATAACTTAGTGGCGTGGAGTACCTTGATAAAGGCGTGTACATCATTTTGCTACAGAAGCGCGATACGGAAAACTACTGATACACCGGCCATGAGATTCGTAAAAGGCACAAGACCCAGCGAGAATCGTTAATGGAGTCTTCAGTTGTCACTTTCAAATTGGGGTAAAAGATAATATATTCATAAATTGGCCCGAAAATTATCACGAAAAGATAACTGAAAGGTTTGGAAAGTAATGGTGCAGAAAGCAATAGTGCTAGTAAACAACCATGCATTCAGTCCAAGGCTCAGTCATATGCACCCCAGCGCCCATACCTAAAGCCTAAATTATTTCCAATAACTTAAACAACTCAGCAGCAGCCACCTAGGATTTCTCAAACCCCAAGTATACATCACCCCACTGCGTTATAACATCCGAAATTCACTCCGAGAGCAAATAATCTAGAAGCATACATGTGCGAAAGTTCCTCCGCCCTTTCTGTGGCGTCGACATGTACGGGAATTGTGACGAGGGCTTGCAGGACAGCGATCTCACACATTCTCACATCATTCGCGTGGTGAGGTGACCTGAGTCAGTCAAGGCAAACGTAAATGGGATAAGACTTGGTGGCCTGACGGTCACCTCTTTCTGACAAAAGAGAGTTACGAAGTGTTGTCGACCCCCTTCTTCCACACACTCAAAAACTACTAAACTAAGGTACGGCATTGAGTAACTCTGTATACACACGCAGAGCCTAATAGTAATGCCTTTTAGGGCATTTGAAAGTTCTTGAAGTTGACATCAGAGGGTAGAAAGAAAGTGTGACAAACAGAAGGGAGGAATACGCGAGTTTGGCTGACAGCGGGGACAAGAGAGCACGGATCCCGTATGAAAGTGGCGTAGATAAAGCGTTTGAGTCCTAGTCAGACAGTCTAGTAAGCTGCTGCAGTCAGCTGCATGTGCAGGAGTGGGCCCTCCCACCCGGCTGCATGGCTGTCGGATTGTACAAAAATGGGTCCACAGTGGTAAATGATCGAGTCGAGTGGAGTTTACGTGAGACCTCACCTATGGCATGATTAAACGAAGGCTAATATCACATCGGCCACTAAGCCAGATCTTATCGCCCTTCAGTCGAAAGGTTCGGAGAGGTCACTGGCCCATGGGCGACGGAAGAGACTGACGCCAATAAAAAGTACCCGTCACCATGGCACTTAAACTTATTCCGCACAATAGGAAACCTGACGCTCTTTATGCTATCGTGATGCGCTAAAACTCTTGGCTAAGAAAGCTACCAGCAGACGACTTAATTGGGTACCACTTGGGACTAAGGGCCAAGCTGCAATGGATCCTTCCCAATGGGCTCGTCAGATGGATCCTCCCTGTACTACAGGTGGGCTCGAGTTAAATTCAAGAGGGGAACCTATTCCCATGTCCTAACTCTAATCCTCCTGGCCCAAATTCCCATCCTATCCCTCCTAATCCTAGTATTAACCCCACCCCCGGAATTTCGGGCAAGACCACCTGTAATACGAGGAGTCCACATCCCCGTGTCCCAGTCCGTGTTGTGGCATGCATGGACGGGGCTTCCTACAGGGTCAGTTACGGCGCCCAAATCGATCTCTACCTGTCTTGAAGGTGCATTTCCCGTAAAATATGACAAATAAAGCGGGAGTTCGGCAGCTGTTAAACAAGCTCTTCTCACGCGCAAAGCAACTGTAACACCCACTTGCACTCACCGCAACACCGACCCCAACCCCCCCTTTCCTAACTATTTAGGTTGTAGAAACTCGCAGCAATAGTCTGCTGCTCGAC
>CACRXP010000922.1:187569-200599 GCA_902702965.1 Spirometra erinaceieuropaei | reverse complement strand
AGGTTTTTCACTTCACGGAAATAAGAGAAAGACGTGTGACACAGTCACCTTTGCTGTCATTACTTGAGTAAGAAGTGGGAAGCGAAGTAGACGAGGAGGCGAGTCTGTCAGTCTCTGATGATGAACAGTCGTAAATTTAAGCGCCACAAAGACTATCCGAGTGCTTACCTCTCATTTTCCAGTTAGTCTGCCGGGGAATCGCATTTTTACTGGGATCGGTGTGGAATGAAACATCACGTTAAAACAGCCGCTAAATCGATTCGCATTTGCCGTTTCCACTTTGACCTAGCCTTCAATTTGGCCCTAGGCTGATCTAGGAGGTATTCACCGGACATAGTTGCGCATGGCCCAATGACCGAGTGGTACGTAAATGAACGGCGGGGGATTCGATGTTTACAAATAACTCGCACGATAAACTAAGTCTTCCAGATGAGCTGGTTTACTCGTTCTCACTGGGCGTACGCAGCCGTACGAAAAGGCTAGTGAGAAAACTAAACCACCCTGTCTCAGTTAAAAAGTCAAAAGAATTGATAAAACTGGTTGCAAGCTGCAATTTACAGCATACAAATAGCGAAAGGATCAGAGCTCACTATGTATGAAGTGGTAAAGGAGATGTAAATAATGTTTGAGTGTTAGCGCAGCGACCTTTGCCACTAATAGCATAAGAAGTGAAATAGCGAAAGCTGAGGCGTTAATTTTTGCTGTTCTTGTTATGATCAAGCGAATGAGGAGATTTTCCAACAGACATCTTCGTACTTTGTAACCTGCAAACCGAAAACAAAGTTTAACCAGGTAACAGACAGAAAGTACGTAAATGTGGCTCCCTGATAGCTCGAGGTGCCAATTCAACCAGTCAGCTAAAGATGGGAAACAGAGGACCTGTCTGGCAGGCAGTGACAAATGGCGATCCCCCTGCAGGCGCAGATATTTCAGCAGTTTTCTCATATCACACAGGAAAGATCTGACCATGCCTGATTACACAAAAATGTACCCCTTTCGGTGGGGCAGTTTAAGAAAACTTGGGCTTTTGCGGCGTTGATAGATAAGCCAACTGATTTGGCGATTTATTTCACTAAGACATCGCATTTGGTAGTTCCTGTTGACTATCAGGACCAAGTTATCCGACACCCTAGCGCAACTTCGACGCACCTGACACAACGACGGAGAGCAGGTAATTGGTTGGATGACGGGGTACACCCACGTCAAACATCTGCACAAATTCCAAACGTATGAGCTTACTATAGGCAAGTAAGTGCGCAAGCGTAAAGCGCAGTAGGTCCCCCATCAAAACAACTTTGGTTAAAAGATTGTCGTCCGATAAACCAAGTCTAACGTCTGTAAAATTGACGGAAGAGGTGGCTGCTGGTTACTGGTGACCAAGGGTAAATTCAGGGATATGTTGAAATGTGCACATCCAGTTGGCTTATTCGTAGCCAGGGCTTCAACCGCCTTTTAGGTCGCCAACTATTAATTCCACATGCACTGCAATTGCCTGGAAATAATCGTGGCAAAAAACCTGGCGACAATGTCACATCTTGTCTTATCTCCTTGCAGACAGGCACAAGGATCGTTGAGCTGTAGTCATCGAGCAGTCTCAGATCTCCAAGGATTATTCAAGTACACTGACTAGTCAGGGTATCAAAGCGTCGACACATGATTAACGGGACCTGGCAGGAATATCAGTCTTCCAATGCTGTTTTTTGGAACAGACGGCTCACTGCACCGGTGATCGCTCCCAGGGAGGGAAGGTTACACCATAAGCGGTAGGTTAAAGGAAAATATGCGTTTGAGAAGAGACGCATAGATTGAGTAATTGAGTTTAAGATGTCTCTAATGCACATACTAGACTTACAAGTCGACTGATGTGTCAGCGATAAGATTGCCGGTCATATCATGAGTGGGGTCACCCAGAGGAGAGGGTCTATCAGCAGACTCTAGCAATGAACTAGTAATTACTTCGAGTTCCACCAACGTTTGAGGCCTTCTCCGTTACCTCGGCCCAGTACCTTCTGCTGTCTTTTCTCGTCATGTCAGCTGAAGGGATCATGTCTCAGTGATTTGGCCCGAACCGTTTCGGCAGACAACTATAGTGTCTCTGAACGAGTTTTGTCATTGTAGCGGCATTGAGTTAAATCAGTAATTCATTTGAAAATTCCCGCAAACTGAGGACTTTAAGGTGGCCATTTGCTGATGCCTTCTTCAGTTCGAGTTGCATGGCAAGATGAGACCTCCCCCCCCCCGTTTTCAAGGGCCTCAGCTGCACCGTAGTGTGGTGACACTGTGAAACTAAAGTGTTTGACAGAAATTATTACAGGCACGACAAAGAGATGAGCTTTTCGGATGCGTGTGGGCGGTGATACAGTCTGTCCCAAAGTCGTCGCCGGTTGCAGCGTCCTGCATCAGTGTGCTGCCACAACACCGGCTGCTGAATTTCTCGCTGCCTTTAAGGTAATGAATGTTACCGACCGTGGGGTCATTCGTTAAAGACCAGGCTGGCAGATTTATGAAGTAACGTTGAATAATGTACTGACCAAACTATCTTGCTAGGCAAAAAGGCAGCGTCCTTCCACCACTGTCGTACCAAACACCAGAACCAAGAAAGCCAACTATATGGCTTTTTCAGGAACCTCTTTGAGTGGTTTGGCCGCTTAAGTCACTGACAACGATAAGTAGGTGGCAGCTGGGAAAACATGAGAAAACCGAACATTGTTGGTGATAGCCGAAAATCAGATGAGGTGGATAGTCCATGGATGGGAAAGCACGAGAACGTCTTAACTCTCCCAGGATTGAGCACGGGAATAAGTGCCCGCGTACTACAGATGGCCTAGCGATAAATTCTATGAGGGCACCTATTCCCGTGTCTGAAAGCTAACCCTCCGAAAACCCTAACCCTCATTCGAACCTTCTTAACCCTAACCCTAACTCCAACACCAGTTTTAACCCAAACACTAACCCTAATTCTCCGGAATTTAGCGCAAGGCCACCCGTAATATTGGGGGGGGAGGGGGGGGAGGGGGTGTACTAACAATTGTTCCCTAACCCTCCCAGCCTTTAAGTCGGGCTGATTGCAATAGGAACTATATGGAAACGTCGCACGACCAAGTTGCAAATGACAAATAACCGGACAGCGCACATGTGGCGTAACCGTGTAGTGGTGAATAAACTGAAAGACCAAATTGCATCAAGACAGGTGAGTAGTAAACTGGTTACCTGAACAGTCTCGGTTTCCTTGTTTGACTCTTTTGCATTCAGGTTCCCTTCTGTTGACGATATCACTCTGAAAGCGTCAAATGCAGTAGTCCTGGTATAAAATCAATCGTACTGATAACAAAGAAGATTTTGAAGTGGAAATGAGTATGAGTTAATTGTGGTTCCCTCAAAACAACTTCATTCAGAGACGAAAACACCAGCATTAGTCCTTTACTCCCTGAGAGTACAGTTGAAGAGCTAGTCCGTAAGATTCGCCAATTAACTGTGAATGTTTTGGTAGCGTCTGTCTCAAAAACTTGGAGGGCCCGTAAAAAATAACTATCTCGGGAAAAAGACGTGAGTGCCCTTAGTTTACTTGATGTTAGGAAGATCGTACTCGCATGACAAAGCAAATGATCCCAAAATCGCATGTGGCTGTGCCTTGACCTCAAGCCCTAAGTTTGGACATTGTGACCTCAAGTGGTATTCGTAGGCGTCGAAACTCAATTGTGGTTTTGAAATTCCACGAGGCCTAGTTTCTCCGCCGGTAAATCTCGTGGTTGAACGGGAACAGCATCGCACGAAGGCAAATTCAGGCAGCCACTAAAACCGAACGGTTTTACCAACAAAGACAAGAAAGACTGTAATAAGTACTTCTGGTGTATCTGTGGTCATCAGCCAGACATGGGCTGGCCTCAGGCCGGACAACCGAGATTCGGTCCCAAGATGCAGCTGATCATCCGACTTTTGAGTAGAACGTTTTACTACTACAATAGCCAGGGCGCCTTAGTTTGGAGACGAGCGTTTCAGCAGTCCAACGTGGGGTTTAAGTCTCCCAACCTTTGCAAACATACGTCGGAGCCTAAGGTCATTGGGCTATTGTTAGCCAGCACCGGCCTGAACAAGGAACGCGCTTGCTGATATCCCCGAAGCCGGTTGATTTTGTCCGATGGGGCGCACTGTTGAGGAGCAGTTATCACCGCAAACGCAGAGATATGCACCGACTTTATTTAAATCCAAATGTCTTCTCTGTGTGAATGTAGTATAACCAAACATAGTCGTATAAAACTAGGCACAATTCAATGCCAAGAAGCTAAGAATATGGGTTATTTACTGCTTACGAGACCAATGGTATCTTGAAGACTTATATAGATCGAAAAGATTGTCCTTTTCCATATAAGATGCACTAGTTTAGTAAGGAACGGCTAAGAGGATGGATGTTGCTTATGAATATTAGTTAATCCCAGCCAGGATATGGTCAGAGGACCTTCGGCAAACTCGATACTCAGGGCCATTTTCATGGAGCTGGTCGTGTTTTGTCCTTGATAATTTCAAAAAGTTCGCTCTGTAAATGAATACTATGCAGGCATCGGGGTTTTTTTAAACTAAAGGCGCGTGTCGTTGTTGCAAGGTGGAAAAAAGCCTGTTTCTCAGCGCAGAACCCAGTGAGAAAGTGCAAAGTACGTGTTTACATAAGTTATCGTAAACGCGTCAAAGAGGCTAAGGAATGCTGACGGTAAGTCACATGAAGCATAGGAGAATCCGAGAAAGAGAACTGGCGGCCAGATCTCAGTCACGCTGCCTCGTTATTCGAACTTTCGTTTTTTAAAAAATACCGGGGTGTATTTGGGAGATAGAAACATCCAGACAAAAAACAGACTAGAAGGAGACAATCACCAATGCTTACTTGTTATTACACAAAGCAGGCTCGGAGAAAGGTGTCTCTGAGGGAAGGGCCTGTGTAGGTTCCGCTAAAAAATCAAGCTCTTTTAGCTGAATCTATGGGAATGCATATGGCAAATGCAAAAGAATAAACAGTTTCGTGGGGACAAGCGAAATGAAGAAAACTATTTGTGCTAATTGCCATAGTTTGGCAAAGTAATGCTCTACAGTCGCTATGAATGATAAGATTGCGAAAATATGGACAACTATGGCGACAGCCACTTGTATAAATTACTGCTATGAGAGTGGGAGAGTGAAAGTCGGTGGTGTGATGTTTATGAGAAAGGAAAGCACTCGGAGGGGTATAATGCAGTTCAACTAAGTTACGCCACAAACTAGACAATATTATATTGCTGCTGGTCATGAATCTTAGCAAAGGGTGATAAGCACAAGACAGACAAAACCAGGTAGGTCTGCGTGGTTGATGTCTCCCGATATGACAGATGAATCCTGGGTAAGAGCGGTTGATGGAAATTCTAAAAAAAAACTATCCAACAAAATGCAGCTATACAGCACTCTGCGTACTAAACCACTGTAAACAAAATAACAACAGGAAAATGGGAAGGCTAAAGTGGTAGACGTACGAAGAAAAGCTAACCTTTTTGGGGAGAATCCACACCGTTAGATTTAGATTTCGACACAGCTAATTCCCTCAAGGCCGAGTCAGTAGTGGAATCAGAAGTGTTAGAAAGGCCTGACCTGCTGTTCGCTCCAGATGTTATTCCGTCCATGCTAAGTAATAAGAAGCATGAAAGAGTTGAAAAAAACGGGCATCCCGAAAAATTTAATCAAGAAGTCAAAATCTTCAGGAACAAAACAACTTTTAGCATGCAAATCTTCGTGAGTGGCTTCTCAACTCGTCATTATAACGCATGGGCAACGTATAAAATAATCAACTTTTTAACCGTGCCAGCCCTACGATTCGACAATGCTTGTCTGGTGTAACCTATGACTTTGATGGGATTGGTTACGCTTGTCTTCATTTTTCCCTGAGAATTCTGCTTGTGGAATCCAACTTGATATGCCTACGGATTCATGCCTCATTCGAGTGCACTGTCTTCAGGAATTGGCGCCCTTTCTTTATTGTTCAGGTGCTAAAAATGTGAGTTTTTTCCCCATACAAATGTGTGCCCAGTGTCCAGCGCGTAGATGGTTACCCGGAACGAAAGGTCGCGCCTCCTCAATAAGCTGTTCATCTATACGGCTGGAGTCGAATTCCCCAATTTGGTCGCAGTATAATGCATCACAAAGGGTACGTTGGATTTCGCAGACAACCCCAATTCTATCGAAGTGGGTAATCCCGTCCTTAGAGTGAAACAGCTGGGTGCGAAAAATTGGTTTGTCCGCGGCCCGTACGTGATGTTTTTAAGCTGTCATTCAGCGAGCTCAGGTATATTGTTCCCGTACTAAAGAGTTTGCCGACTGATCAGCTTTAGCATCTGGGCACAGCAGTGTCGAAACACATTATTGAACCCTGGGTGTTTCGTGCACTGACGCACAGAGTCAAGCGGTAGATAGTTTTAGAAGGCATTCCATTTCTTACAGATTACTATTTTCGTCGGGACGGCGAGTCCTGATTCGATTTGGTGGGCCACTGATATGACAGTGACCTCCTAATAATGTTTATTGGTGATAAACCAGTCTGCAGTAATTTATTGGTACCTCGACGTATAAGGACATCTAGGAATGGCAGTTGTCTATCAACCCCCCTATCGGAAGCAAATTCGCTTTCCGAACATTTGAAGTTCAGGTTAGTATAAAAAACATCTTGCCGATCTTTACTGACGGTAACAAATGCATCACCTACACAGCACAGCAATAATTTTGGATTAACTGTGCGAAGGGCTTCCCTCAGAAAACCAGATAAAAGTAAACCCACAAGTTCAACGCTCTACTGTGGACCGCCATGAACTCACCTGCACCTTGTCTCCTTGGGGGGAGGGGGAGGAGGTGGGGAAGGAGGCACGAACCCAATAACATGCCCGAACGAGCATGCCCCATAACCTGATTGGTGAACGTCCATCCTAAAATATTTAGTATCTCCGATCGCAGCCGACAGGAAAAGGGACTTGTGGTTCAATTATAGGGCGTTGTACTAATGGGTTGTACCAGTGAATTTTCGAGTTGATGAGACCAACCTACACTGATCGCCGTATCATGCGTGCGCATGGCCTCCGAAAGGTGCAAAAAGCAGATATACTACTGAAATTGTGGAATCATTCGTCAGACCACTTATAATCATGCCATGTGGTTGCCAAAACAGTTAAAACGCCTAATTGATGGATCGCATACACAGAGTCAACAATCCTTAAAGAGCGATAAACTGAAACAATTTACTTCATTCTATGCGTTAAGCGCCCCTATGTGCATGTTGATCATACGCGTCGAAACCTGGACACTCGTATTATCTAACACAAACCGGCTGCCATCAGCATGGGCCCTGTCTCTCAGTTTTGTACCTGCACTCGAAGGTGACTGCAGCTGCAGTCTGGACGGTAATGAAGTGGTCGCTATGATCAACACAAAACAGGCTCGAGAATCTCTCGAGACTCGACATTCCAATACAGGCCGTGCGCTCACCACGAGGGTCTGTGCGTACGACTCACTGCCCTCTCGTATTCATTCCTAATCAAAGACCACCAACCTATAACCAGTCATCTGTAATTCACTGAACTGCTTTCCCCTTACCCCTCCAACACAGTGAGCCGTCATTACATTTCCCGTTCTCCGAAACCAGTCGTATATCTCTATTCGCACTCCTCACATACCGATGGCCCGTTGACATAATCCATATGACCTCAAACACTTAAGGTCCTAACCCCAACTCTTTCTTATTCATTTCCTCTGACGACGGGTTGGTGTCACCAACTTGAATCTCTACGAATAAAACCAAGCTTCCTTCAAGAAAACTCCTAAATTGAGCTCCAAAGCACAACGGGGCGAGCGTGTCCCGCAACCTGATCTGTGGAATCACTTCAAACATATACAGGCCAAATGAGATTCCGACAAAGACTAGGGAGACTGGAATGGCCAGTTCTGGCTTATTAGCCGTCATCATCCAGCCATGCCTAATCCAAGTATGGGTTACCTGCGATTTAAGCCGGAATCTTTGGTCATCGAGTCGAACGTTCTACCGCTGAAACGGGGGTCCGGTGTCCCTTCGACTGCGATCGGAAATATTAATTATCGCGGAAGGGACACCAAACGACCAGCTTACGGGACATGATCATCCAAGTGTACCTTGGGGTTCAATCTAGAGCCCTTGCAGGCAGTCGAATGGCGGCTAGTAGCATAGGTTGGTAATAGGGTACCGACAAGGCCACGGGAGACCGGAATGGTCATTTCTGCCTTAGAAGACATCAGCCGGCCATATCCAACCCCAGGTGTAGACCCCTTCTCCCTTATCCTTGTCGGTACCTCATTATCAGTATGTCCCACTCATCACCATGCGACTGTCTCCGAGGGCTATAGATTGGGCCCAAAGGCACAGTGCAACGAGCATGTCCCGTAGCCTGATCGATGGGCATCCAAATATCATAATCAGTATTCTCGGTCACAACCGACAGAGCAGCAGACCCGTGGTTCAATGGTAGTG
This sequence comes from Spirometra erinaceieuropaei, assembly GCA_902702965.1. Classification (NCBI taxonomy): domain Eukaryota; kingdom Metazoa; phylum Platyhelminthes; class Cestoda; order Diphyllobothriidea; family Diphyllobothriidae; genus Spirometra; species Spirometra erinaceieuropaei. The sequence goes on along the minus strand of CACRXP010000922.1, from coordinate 192,093 downwards.
CCAGACTCAATGACAAAGGATTCCGAGCTCAAATCTCAGGTTACCTACACCTAGGGCTGGGTGTGGCTAAATGCTGACGACTAATAAGTCAGAAATGGCCATTCTGGTCTCCCCCCCCCCTTTGTGGATACCACATTATCAGTATACATATGGCCCGATACAGATGCAGTGAGTACCCGTTCGTATGTGCTACGCGTACACACGTTTATGTTGGCAGTCACTGTAACTCATCCCATTACCGGCTGTTGACAGGCTCGGGTGGCAGGCTTTTGCATGGGACAGGGAACAAGGAGTGAGGCCGACACAGGGAAATTCATCTAGACGGTACATCAACGCATGCTTCACCATAATCAATGTGACGAACCTGAACGTATAACAACGCACCAAGCGTCATGGCCTGAATGATTGCCAACTAACGGGATAACTCGGTTATTTGGAGAAAACTGAGTATTACTTGTGGATTTCTAAGACAAACGCTTGGTTAAAAAACATTACAGCAACCATTTCTTAATCCGTAAAAGAAAAGGCCTTCATCGTTAGACGTTCTATCGGATAACATGACAAATAAGGCCAATATAACTATACCGAGCTTATAGTCTACACCTTTACGAAAAGACATTACATTCTGAACAATTTGCACAGATTCAACGAAAAAAAACCACGTCTCACCCCTGAATTGACGTTTTCCCGTTTGTGGTATCCAGACCGTTTGGTGGAACAGAGACCAGTGAAGATTTAATTGGCTGAAAGTCCTCATTGTCTTTGGTGGAGGCCTATAAGAGTTAAAAGTTTCCAAGGGCGAATGAAATACACTAGAATGCAGAAAGTGGGGTAATAATCCAGTGATCTTCCTTAGAAAATTGCTAAAGAAAAACTCATAAGAATTTCAGAGGGTGAAGTGGGAATCGCAATGACAGTGTATTTTAATAGTTTTACTTCATGGATGGGGGTACTCTAAACGGCTTACAGGCCAAACCGCAAATGACTGACAACAATGTGTTACCAGGTTTTCAAGGGCAAAATGCCCTTACCACACAATGTTAAACAAGCGCAAAGGCGAATTAAGAAGTAGAATTTCGTCATAATCCACTCAGCGAACAGAAAACGAAATTTCACTTACACTATCTTCGCGTGGAGCAATTTTAACACCATTCTGCTGAAGACCAGATTCAGGAGGTGAACCATGGCTGCACAGGTCGCAACCGAGAATAGAAAATTAAAGAATGGTAAGCGAATATTACTAAGAGATAGCGTCTTGATAAAACCATGAACGGTTTGTTAACTCCAAGATACTGATAAGTGGCCAGTCGTTTTAAGCATATTTCTGACATATTAAAATACATTTCTGAAAGGCAGTTTTAAGCGACAAGGCCGAGGGCAGAGGAAATAACACCGAATATCCCACTCAAGCTCAAAATACGGGTAAACAATGGACAGTAAATGGCGATTGCACACGAAGTGGGTAGGCCTTAAGGTGACAGAAGAATGTGCCTTATCATTTGAGGAGGTTAGATTATTTATACTGCAACTTCCTAAATGTAGCTACATTTGGGATTCTGATTTTTCACTAAAACCTGGCGAGGGAAGTATTACCAGATTTGAAGCAAAACTAAGAGGGCTTTAGATTAAACTAGTGGACAAAACAATTAAAACAACACACCACACTAGACACTGTAATAAAGGCAAGATTTAAATTCAGAAGCAATAACTTGGCAGCTGGCCAGTACATTCCATTAGACAGGGACGTCGTACATAAATACAAGAGCTACAAACCTGGATGCCTCCTTCGATCCCACCTTAGAGGATGCGTCCTCGTTCGCGGACTCCAACTCTTCGACAGGAATCGGCTTTCCCCGTTGAAAAAGGTCACGCAAAATAGAAACTCGGGATAAACGACTGACAAATAAAAATTCTACACGACAATTTTACCTCGGCAGGAAGTCGGTGACATCAGCGGCTTTCGTTTGCACCGAATGGTTTGAGTGTACGGAAATTTCTAGTGGACTACTACTTTCCATTGTGAGGTGAAGGCATATACGGGAGTGCGCCTGGCGACAAAATTGTCTATACTCCAACAGAACCAACGCACATTAACGCAACCAGAACACCAAGAGATACGTGCCAGTTCGCTCAACCCAAACACTAATTTACAAATGACAAATTAAATTCAGAGTTGCGAAAATTCCAATAGAAGTAATCAGAAAACAAGGTGGCGAGCATACATTTCCTTCGATAAATTCTCCTAGCGCAGTACAATTATATGGGAGCTGGGTAGAAGCAAAAACATGACAGAATAACTGAAATCGATTAAATGTCATCCTAAAACCCAGGCGGTGTGTTGTAATGTGGAAGAGGGTGAGAGGTATTAGCAGTTAATGTCGGTGAGGATTTAGAGCGGAAGGGCGCGGAGATTTGCAGCGTTAGTAGACCTTCGATCACAGTATGTGTGGAGCACGAACGTGGCTGATCTGTGCGCACAAGATATATTTTGTAACGAGCGCCATTCGCGCAGAAGCAGCAGCAGCGTAAGAAGCTCCATTCTACAGCATTCTGTTGATTGTGGACATTACATGGACCCTAACGAAACGTTTTGTGGGATTTATATGGTCTCGACGAGCTGCCCTAAGCTACTGGGCCAGCGTCCGCTTGCAACAGCAGAAGCCACCGCCATCAAACTACGAAGACCAATCTTGTTCGCGCAGAAGAACCATGTTCGTGCCCCGAACCTACAGTTGCCGAAGGTCTACTAACGCTGCAGCTCTCCGCGCCCTTCCGCTCTAAATCCTCGCCGGCATTAACTGCTAATACTTCTCACCCTCTCCCACATTACCACACACCCCCTGGGATTTAAGATGAAATTTATTCGATTTCATTTATTCTGACATGTTTTTGCTTCTACCCCCCCAATAGCAAAATGTGCTCTGAATGAGCTCGCACGGAGCTCGTTTTGCGAGGCAGGCGAGCTCTGCTGGAGCTCTGAAATGGTCAGCGATCAGAGCTCATACGGAGCTCGCGAAAACGAGCACAAAATGAGCTCTGAAAAACGGGCTAGCGAGGTCGTTCCGAGCTTGGCCCGAGCTCCAAAAAACGAGCTCCAGCGCTTACCCAACCAGGGGTTCCCCTAACTTGTGCTGCTCAATTCCCATTAATAACCGCCCGTTTTTCTCGGTAAGGTAGATATTGGAAAACTTGTTTAATTTAGGAGAATTTTATTATAAAAAATAGTTGTTAATATGGGTGCTGGCCAGCACCCATATAATTTTACTCGCGCGAGGAGAATTAATCAAAAGACACGTATGCTCGCCAGCCCGTCTTCAAATTAAATTCAGCAAAAAGCATTAAAACTTTTCAAGGACGTCAGAAGAGCAACGCTTGTAGAAACCAAAGAATCAATTCTGGGCGAAGTCGTTGAGAACGATGATTGACTGGCATACAGACGCCACTGGCTTTCCACTAAATGTGCACGTTTTCAACTCTTGTCTATTTACCGTCACCGGACTGTCTCCCTTAGCGCCGTATCTCTCTAGCACGCGTTCTGCCTCTTGTAGATTATTGGTGCCTGCTAAGGCACAATGGCCGAGGATCTTTCTTAACCCGACCGGCGAACGCCGTCCAAACATAAATTCATAATGATAGCAAGGACAACAATCAATTAACTGTTAAGTGCCCCGAGAACACTATTGATTCAAGATTAAAAGTGACTTAAATGGCTGAACATAAGCAATATTGTTGAAATTGTGTTCTGAATAGGCAACCAATCATAAGATGGAAGTTGGAAAAGGCGTTTTACGAAATAGGACAGTTATCGGCGTTCGCAGGTGATCCTTATTATTATGTATACTACCTATAAAAATAGTTTTGAAAAATTGCATATCGGGGGCTTTTACGTCCGAAGGTCGAATCCTGCATGAAGCAGTGAAGAAATTCCTAGGCACAAGCTCGTAGAAGGCTGTGAGTGTACGTTTTTTCGAAAGAGAAATCCGCGCGTTCCGAATTTGACTTGAAATGGTAGAGGAGCGCTCACCGATCCTTGTATGGAACTCAGTCGTCTCCATGTGCCTTAGGGCCCCCTCTCATAACAACCAGCAGCCGCACAGCGGCGCATGATGTCGGCACAATAGCATTACCGACTAGAACTGCCGCTTCTGGCTTATTGTCGTCGTCAGCTAGCCAGTGGCTAGAGGCGGTGGAATTCTAAATAACACGTCAGGGGATCCAGTAGTTGATATTCCATACTACGGGGTCGGATATGACTGGCTGTCGACGGCTTATAAGCCAGAAGTAGCCATTCTAGTCCACCTTGTTTTTATCGGCAATGCTATTGGCTCGACATTTTCGACCTCCGAGGATTTTTTTAACTGGATATCTATCTACTAGACGCCCCCACTGCCCATCAGTACAAATAATCCGTTTCGACTTTAAAGCTCGTCCATACTTACAAATCAACTCCAGGTCTCATCTGAGAAAACTTATATTCTTCCGGCCGCCCCTTTGCAACCGCACTGAAAGGTTCCAAAAATCCAG
>CACRXP010000922.1:161011-180663 GCA_902702965.1 Spirometra erinaceieuropaei | reverse complement strand
ATAAAAGGCTTCTAATAAAGCCAACAAGTCATGGAATTAGGCCCACCCCTTCTCGACTTTCTCAAATCCTATCTTCAAAACCGATATCAAGTGGTGCAAATTCGAAACGTAGTCTCAGAACCATTTCCTATTACCAGTGGAGCACTTCAAGGTGCTATCCTAGGCACCCGTCTATTGTTCATATATATTCACGACTTATCGTCGATATCTGTCTCAGCTAAAGCGTTTTTATATGCGGAAGACCTGAAACTTCCATGTGTATATAACGATAATACAGTAGCCAATATTCACAGAACAATCGAGACCGATCTCACGAAAATCACGAATGGAGTAATCAGCGGTAACTGCCATTTTTACCCAAAAATGCAATCTCCTGATCTTTGGCCCCCAAAAACTTCCCCCCATAATATTCGAGGAAAATGAAATAAAAGAAGCCCAATCGACAACAGATTTAGTTCTCAGCTATACAAATACCCTTGATTTATCTCCCCACGTTCAAAAAATCTCACGGAAAGCCACTCGCCTGTGTGGATTCATATGTAAAAATTTCACCTTAAATGCTCCTAGAATACAACTATTCAAAATGTACGTTTCACCTCTCCCAGATTATTGCTCAGTTTTCTTCGGCATAATGCCCTCGGACGGCCGAAATAAACTAGAATGCATTCACATGCGTTTTACTAGATCTTTGTCCAGAAGTGATGACACCCAGGGTTCACACTTAGAACTGTATCATAAATACGGTCATCGACAACTCTGGATCAGAAGACACGAAAATGGTCTAAATTTCCTGCTGAAGGTCCCCATGGTCAAGATATTCTTAAGGTGAATCTACCAACAGACCAAAGCACCACCAGGAACACTACAAATAAATAAGAAATTATAAGGATCCCCAAATTCAGAAAGTCCCAATGGTCAAATTTCTACACCATATTTCGGATCTCGACGTTATTTCTCACGGTATTAGGAGGAAGATTCCACCTGACTTCTCCAAGGAACAGAAAAAGTGATTACTCCTCTTATTCGCGCCGGTGAAGTATGCCACAAATTCTCCAGCAACAGCTTTTTTTAATCGCTCACCCATCTGTACATGCTTCTCTACTTGACGGCTTTTTCCGAGATCTACATCGAAAAAATATAAAGGACTGAGTCGTCCCCTATTTAACTTCATAAGTGGCGACGTCTTTATTCTAACAATTGTTTATAACACACTGCACTATTCTAGAACTAATTGACAAGTTTGGAAACCATCAGCAATGAGCCAATCCGTTATAAAAAAACGCGTTCACAAGAGTTGCCCAACCGGGATTTGAACTCGTTACCTACGGACACGGAGGCCAGACTGTAAACAATTGCACTACGGATGAACGGTCTGCCGCTAGTGAGATAAGTTTGGTAACTACAGAAGAGCAGCTGAGAACGGTCTTTAATTCATTAGCAGTCTCGTGCGAAAAAATACTGCTGGAATCAGTGGATTCCTGTGGGCTTAAGAACAATAGGCTCAACCAGCCAAGACAGGAAATAAGAACCGATACACTGCCAAGAGGCCTTGAAAACTGTATGACAGACGGGACGGATTCTGCGCTTGTCGGTCGCTGTGTCGGCTGTGAGAAACTTAAAAAGCGAGTTCAGACGCTAGAAGAGAACCAGGGCCTACTGACGGACATCATTATGTCTATTCTGAAGCACATTAAAATAGAATTACTAAATAATCCACCAAGTGTCCGATCAATAAGCGACGAATATCCCACTAATAAAGGCACTGGCGCAAAAAGCTCGAAGCCAGTCACGAAGAGGAAGCGATTTTTGTCTCCAGAGAAAACTGGAAACAAATCAGTTCCGGTGAATAACGTGGTCACATGAAAATCCATGCCCTATACAGCCTTCGCCGGCCGAAAATCACTCCAATGTCGATTTTCCATTATCCGTCGGGAGTACTACAGTATATCGTTCTAGTGCGGACGGGACAGTAATGAGCTCTTCCATAAATCGTAGGCAAAATATTGCAATAAGGCGCGCCCAAAGTCCACGTCCTGCATTCGGAAGGAACGAGTGACGCACGACCTAGACCTTCTTCATCAATACGCCAGTGTTGTCCTGAAGGATGGGGAAATATTCACCGTTAAAAAAGCTTTCCGACTAGGCAAGGCGGACCCAGATCGTGACCTAAAAACATCTCCACGACCCCTAAAAGTTATTTTTTGAAAAGGAAGCCTAAACAGCGCTTCTGTTAGAAAGTAGAACGACCTTACGCAACTCGCACAAGGAAGTGTGTTTTCAACCAGACTACGAACCGAGGGAAAGACTGAAACTGACAGAACTGAGATCAGAATTGGAGGAGAGAATCGGCAGAGGAGAGAAAGGGCTGTAGATCAAAAATGGATAAATAGTCCAAACAAAGGGGTCTTTCCTGTGATCAGAACCTGTCACAATGAAGGCCATGCCTCTCCGACAAACCAGTCATTGAAATTTATCCCCTCAAATATGCAAAGCCTCTTCAACAAACTCGACGAACTAAGACACTTAGTTGATGAAAGTAAGCCAGACATTATGGCTTTCACAGAAAATTGACTTACTGAAAATATCGCAAATTCAGAAATATCGCTTAGATGATATCAGCAATTCAGGAGACACAGACTAGGCCGAGTAGGAGGAGTCATAATTTATGTCACTTGTAAGCTGACCGCTATGGCTGATGTACATAGTCTGGAACGGGATGTGGAACTGTTAATCGTTACCATATTTACCAAGTATGTCCGAGCACTGACGCTTTCGGTGGTGTACCGTTCACTTAACCAGACTTCTGATCAGGAACTCATGCTCATGGCTGAAATTAACAAAGTCAGTGGGTAGAAAAACGTCCTTATTGTTGGGGATTTTAACGCTCCTGGCGTTGATTGGCTAACGGGGACTGCGCAGGGGCCGCAAGACAGCTTTAATTACAAACTCCTACAATGGGCAAAGGATAAACTTATCTGCCAGAATGTTGCCTTTGGAACGCGGGCCAGGTAAGGACAGCAGTCGAACTGCCTTGGTCTTATTTTTACCCGAGAGGAGGAAAATGTGTTAGACCTGCAGGATCGACAGCCATTAGGGTCAAGCGACCACATCACGCTCTACTTCGAGTCCCATTCTCTCATGAGGAGAGAAGCGGCAGCTGCATCATGGGTGACTGAACTGCATGGTTGAGCAAACGAAAACTGGAATTCTTTCAGTTCCTTACTCAAAGGGATTGTTTATTCCAATTGTCCTCTCAGAAAAAAGACACCTACAGACCGCCTAAAGTGGATAACCTTGGAATTGAAGTCCTCCTTCAGAAAAACGAATGGTCTTTGGAGGCGTTACAGACTAACTGGCTCCGAAGAACACTTACAGGAATATAAGCAACGACGAAACGTTTGTAAAAGTGAGGCCTCAAAGTTGCGAACGAAGTTTGAACTGAAAATACTTCGAAATTCGTTGAAGCGTCCGAAAATTCTATACGGCCATATACGCAGTACAAAAAGGACTCAGGAGATGATCCCTGCTGTTAGGTCTGCAGATGGAAAAGTGGAGAATGATGACCAGTTTCAGCCAACCTTTCTTCCTAACTTCTTCCAGTCCTTCTTCACCCGAGAAGCTACTTCTATATTTCCCCATCCACACGTTCACAACCAAAATCTCCTCCTAGTGCCCTTCCCCCACCCCTCTTACTTAAGAAACCACATATTTAATCCACCGCAGTTAGGACCAAATCACTCCGGCTGAAACCTGCCAAATTTTAGAAGGAAAAGTTTTTATATGTGCGGGTAAAACTTAATAGTATTGCGGGTATGTTGAATGAAAAACTATGACACTATATTTCCGCTTTATGATAAATCCACAAAACATGACGAGAAGCTAAGATGCCTTGTGACAAAAATGGGAAATTTTGTCAGATCTACACTGGAAAACTGTGCAAGAAATGAAGAAATCAAATTCAAAAATATAACTTTCACTAATGTTTTCAAAATCGTGCTGCGCGCGTTGATCTTGCCCGGGATAGAATGCACGCCCGGTATTCCCATAGTCAGCAGCTTGACCACAACCTCCAAAATAGAAAATCAGATTTATCACGCGAATCCCGTCTCAAAATAATCTGCGGTGGGCACTTAGTATTAGATTTAACTGCTATAATAATCACAGCAGCCGTCGCCTACTTACTTTTCCCATAGATTTGCAGCAGCTCCAAGTGAGGCCGATTGGTCTGTTACTGTTTGTGGAGATCTTGGTGGCACCTTCGTATAGTGTTGCCACTCATGCGGATTTTAGATCGTCAGGCAAACGGCCGTTTTCAGACAAAACCTTAAAATACTGGAGCGCGCTTTGTCTAGTTCGTCAGTGGGTACCTTTGGAATTCGGTGGTATGTCACGTGGACATAATGATTTTGACTAATTCAGCGTCAGCAGCTCTTTATAAACATTTTTCGGCCAAAAAATATAGTCACAGTCACAGTTTGAGTCTCCCTCTAAGTCGTAGACAGGAGAAGTCGATTAGCTTTCCCCAGTAAAAATGCACTAAAAATTTTAAAAAAGTCTCTGCTTTTGATTTCTACTCACCAATATGTACAGGACACTTCCACATACAACAAGTGGGCTTTCTATGCTCCTGGTTTCTGCTTCCCGTCATTGTTGCAGGCCGAAAAAAGTAGCTATGGTTCCGATCTCCCCCCGCGCCAGACATAAAAACTGGTACACAACGAAGACTGGTCAGCCTACGAGTCGGTCTCGGTTTGAGTTCTGACACCATTAACATTCATTGAAAGCGACATGCTTACGTTTGTTCCTCCTAATAGACAGCTTTACTCAGCTCAGAATCATCTGCACGGCTGTTTTTGATGCATTTTGGCAAAGTCCAGCGGAATATAAATTCGGCCGTTCCTGTTAGCCAGGTCTCTGGGACGTAAGTTATATCAGAGGTTGCGACATCTTATTCCTCCCAGTATTTGTTGTCCAGCAAGGCAGCGGAATCACAGAAGTTCAATTTGCTGTGATTTTCATACCTCTCTCAGCGTAAAAATGTGCACGTAACTTTGACAGTCAAAATCGGCCATAAAAAATCTACATTGTTCCTGCTTGGACTGCATGTATTTAAACTTGCAAAAGATGATCTAATTCCAGTGGATGGTGCAACTCGCAAGCAATGTTGTGAATACTCTCCCTTTGCACATGCAAAGTAGAGGATCATATGCCTGTATTTAATGTCCCTCGTAAATTTATTTTTGTACTTGAAAGGTTAATGGTAGAGCCCTTGATGGCCCTAATAATGTACAATGATTTCGCATACTTGCACTCAAAATAAAGCTACAAATCTTAAGAATGTGTTCGTAATACAATAGAAGCGTAATCACGAGGAAGCGCATCTGTTCACTGAGAGTCCGTACGAAAAGATTGCGTATGACACCAAATAATTTCATATGCAGCTTCTCTTAGAAATCTGGGACACGGAAACCTTGGTAATATCAATCCGTACGTAGATCCTTGTGAGGCTTTAGTGATAATTTGTAGAACTGACGCAGCATAATTACACATCGATGTCTTTTGAAGCCGCTGTTGTCGCTTGTTAGCATTCGAATTGGGCAACTGACAGTTATGGAACATGTATTCGACCCATGGAGCGGGTTCCAAAAGCATCTAAGTGATCTATATTTCTCCCTGATCGGCAAATGCTCAGAATTATTTTAGTGAACTGGAACTGGGGCGGCAAAAGAATATCTAGCACTGCAGTTTGTCGCCGCTTTAGCGTGTCGTCCTCGAAGCAACCTCACTTACCATTGACACTTTGAAAATACCACTAGAGTCACTTATCTTTACCGACGCTTATACTTTGTATAAATTACACGTATGGTCTTTCGATTGATGAGTCCTGTATGCTAGTTTTAGAGACGTCTCGGTACCGTAATTATCGTATATAGAATTAACGCCTGCCACTGGAAATGGAGGAGAGGATAAGGTTTACTTTGGAAAACATCCGTGGTTAGGATACAAATAGATGGACGGCAATGTATCAGATGCGTTCATGTGCATTAATGCACGTGCCACAAAATCTGACGTGCACACGCATCTATAAAACTATATGGCTATAATGGGGACAGATCTAGCCTCTACGCACGTCACCAAGTTAGATCCCACCCTGATAGCATTGTATTCGCCCAGGGCTAGCCCGGCCGCGGGCTAATGTTGCGACTGACTGGATTTTTTCAGCAATCCTAGTCGACACTGTCTACAAGGGGAGAGTAGGCTGACACGCCTTCTCGGGCGAGTTGAGGGCGTTGTAGCCCGAGGCGATTTAATTCGCCAGGCAGGGGCCTGAATTCGGACAAAGCGCGTGCGTGCACCCTGCATGCGTGCGTACGCGCAAAGGACCCCCCAGGCGTGACTTGCAAAATGTTGTCGGGTGAGCATCAAGGAGGGGGTGTAGCAAAAAACCTCCATTACTCGCACAGATCGAGCACTGTCAGCCAGTCAAGTTACTAGCCCCGAACTAGCCCACAAGTCAAACGGGCTAGCAAATGTCTAGCCCTGGGCGACTAAATGCTATCAGGGTACGTCGATGTACGGCAAGAGATATGCCGGAGGCCGCGGCGCACGCGGTGGAAAGACATTGCAGCAATTTATTCCGAGTAAATTAGATGGGCACAAGTATACCGATTTCTATCAACAAATCGTTTGATCTTTGTGGGATCTCCTTGGACTATCATAAAGACAAAGAAGACAACAACCATCTGCTGCAGGAGGACATGCGGAGAGCACGTCTTAAATTGAGCACACTATTAATTCAAACAAGAACGGGGGAACAGTGAAGAGTGGTAGAAGGAGTGCTGGAATCTGTAAGTAGTCAGATGAAGTGCTGAAAGTAATGGTAAGAGCATAAAGGCAGAATGTAGTAAGGAATCTGTATTAAAATGCTTTCGATGTGGAGGTAGAATTAGAGTTTGGAGGTCTGAGTAACACCGAGATATTGGAAGTAAAAGAATTAATTAGGAAGAATGTCAAAGGATTCAGGAGTGGGAGATGGTCGCAGTAGGAACACGCACTGAACGGATTTCCGACCATTTTCCAATGATCACGTTTAGGCATTACCCAGGTCGTGCCCCAGAAACTGGGAGTGAGTTTCATTTCTAACAGCCTACTTGACATGTAGGTAGTTATTGGACGATCACAGTTGGGGGGCAACGTTCTTCCACAATGGACTTCGTCGTAGCGCGGGTGTCTGTAGATTGTGGTTGTGCAGAGTTTTTACATGCATTGCTGAGAACGTATTTGTAAAAGTTATAATACGGACGCCATTTTTTATTGCCACGTTTGCCTTCCTGCCAGCCTTGGCAAGTACATTACCGTCGGAGGGCGATTTATAGATCCACAGAATTAGTCTCATTGTTACTTTGAACCGTACTTACTACAGTACAGTGTCATTAACTTGAGAACCTACAGGCTGTAGGTCGCTTGCAGAAATTAATCATATCTGATGTATTTCTGTAGTCACAGTATATTCCAACAAAAAACTTCGCTCGTGACTGTTTTAGTAGCCGTGGTTAGGATAACCCGCATCTCAGCCTTCGGTTTTTTTATTACAAGCGGGCCATCTTCTAGTAATTTTACTATTCCCTCCTTGTCGACTAAGGGAGACCTTTGCTTACCTACGCGTTTCTTTACCTGATTCCGTACTCGCAGATGAACGCATTTGCCGCTACCCATAGGGACCACTTACAAAGAATATGATACACCCAAAGGTGCCTGCGTATCCGTTGACGTATTGTGAACTGCTAGCTGAATGACTTCCAAAAAACGGCGTTGGTTAGCCTACGCAATGAGGTCGAAAGGCCCATTTCCACATCCTTATCAGAAAGCCTGGGCGTGGTGTCAATATCTTCCTGAAGCTTTTGCATTTTGTCAACTTATCACGGGTGTCCAGCACTCCTTTGTGCATGTGTTTATTCTCCTCCGAAGGCCATGACGCCCTCGTCTCCAGATGGTATACCGTTAGGTGACGAATCAAACAACATTTCTCAAGCAAATGGCCCGTGCGAACCTCGCCATTTTTCACAGATCTCGTCCATGTTCCAACTTCTGAGTCGTCCCCGAATCCTTCGCGCTTTTTTAGATGTAAATAAAAAGAAACAATTCCACAATATTAAGAGCAGTTTGCCAGCAGCGGTCATGCGTGCCACAGCAAAGTCACACAATACTAGCTCCTTTCACGCGCGCGATGTCGGAAGATGACCGCAGAACCTCAACCAGTGACGTCGCTCGCTTAGTTAATGGCACTTCGAGGCACGCCATTATCTAAATTTCGACGTGCTTACTTGTACTTCGTGCTTCTGGGAGCATGCCTGATCTACACGGCCCCGGAAATGTCGTGGATTGCACCTCTCTACGCGTAACGATTAGCGGCATCTGGTCTGAGGAGCTCTACCTATTCTTTCCTCCAATGACAGAGACCGAATACTAATGGCTCAAGAGTCAGTTCCATGTCTTAACGAACTGTGCCAAGCCAGGTCTTGATTTGACCTCTTCGACACCTCCAGATGGGAAACTTCGCCGAAGCGAGGGCAGCAACACTGCGCTCATAGGGTGAACGACGAAGACTTTACCCTAACCACCTCAATTGTTTTTTCTTTGGTGATCTGAAATATCCTCGAGATGTCGCAGCGAGCGCAGACTGCCACATTTGGGACGGAATCTGTGTACTTCACTCAAAAGGGTAGTCCTCAGGTGGCGACGGCCAAACACCTCCGGTTTTCGCTCAGTTTACATGCGCAGCCAAACATGCACAACCGCATATTAGGACTGACCGGATAGATGTCCGGTACATGCGGGTCTTTGCCGCTTTTCAGATGTTGCGTTGCGTCCATTGGCACTCTACAAGGATTGTGAATCCGACAAGCAGCATCGATTCAGGAGACGACTTTGTTATTGTTCTCTTTACGTGGCAACAACCTCGCCGCGAGATATTTGAGACCGGCCACTTCAAGTTGACGCCTACTAATCTCTATGGGTGTCTTCTCCTCTCCAGGGATGCAGCTTGGGAACATTTTCCACCGTTCATGGATAAACCGACCGAAGTAGCGATTTCATTCATTCGTAACACCACAGACTGTAGATCACCAAAGCTCGAGACTAGCAAGACGATATTATCGGCGTTGTAGAGGTCGATTGGCCGGCGTCCGGGAGCAGTCAGAGCTGTATAGGGCCCTTCCAAGAGTCCGTTCAATGGCGTAGTTTAACGTAATGGGCGACAAGATGCACCTTGTCGAGCTCCAGGTCAAATATCGGACGGTTGAGACAGATTGTTATGGACCATAGCTCGCGCAGTAGCAGAGTGATAGTAGGTCTTGATCACGGCGATGATTTTTGCCGCCGTGCCGTCTGGTTCCGCTATCCGCCACGGGAACTCACGATAGACGCATTGGCGAAGTCAACAAAGCAGACGCTCCTCGGTTATCGTCGGAATTGAAGAGAGCGCTCCAGTCCACGCATGCACGTCCAACTTGGAACCTGGCTGGGTTCTAGTATCACGCACATCCTGTAGTCGCCTGAGGAGGATAACAGTGAATGGCAATTTTTAACGAGGTTCAATAAGCACATGTGGGTCTTCAACAACTTGTCACATTGTTCGAGGTTGTCTCCTCGAGCTCTCTGGCTCAAGAGCATAACCATAAGGTAGTGGTAGCAAACAAAAATATTTGATGGCGGTTCACAGTCGCCATATAACAGTGTTGTTAGCAGGCTTTGTGGGATTTTGGAAAGCAGTCGGCCTGCCAGACATCATTCCTCCGCGCTCTGGTAGCATTGTCGCTGCTGTTCCGCGGCTGCATATTCGCCAGACCCGAGAACCTACTTATTTTACAGCTAACCTTTGCTGAGGGCATTTCCTTTATTGGCCATCTGTGGACGCGCCGGGTAGCTAGCAGCTTGACTAACGAGGCTCTGTCCAATGTGTGTGAGGTCATTTTTGAAGTCGTCCGGTGCCGTTTGACAGTGGATTCCTGCGGACAGGTGACTAGTGGACGAAATCGTAAATTTGAAGCCCTTGCCGCAAGTTTTGGCTGAGATATCCATGGTGGCATTGGTTGACACTTAAGAATAAACATAGGTAGCGTGTGTGTATTCAGCTATCTCATCTCCAGCGTCGGGACCACAGTGTGGTAGCAATTGTCCTGATGGGCGAATAGTCCTTACACAGACGACTTGGTATTTGTGACTGGTGCTATAAGGTTTAGCCGTGAAACATACCCAAAGAAAAGCTGATTGGAAGTTTCTGGTCTAACTTTGCCGGGAGTTTTGACGCGTAAGCAGTATTTTGAGCTGAATTTGAGATTATCCAACTCTGTCATTGATCGTTTGTCCCTAAAACGGGCCACGCGGTACATGCGCTGGACCAACATGGAGATAGATCGGGGTCTGCCAGACGCTATTGGGTGTAGCGGCACGCTCAGCTGCAAGCTCATGCCGCGTCAATGGGGATCCAAGCCGGCCCTTTCTTGTTGTTGTTTAGAATCCTGTTCAATGTTCGTTGTGGACCAGGGAGTGTGATGATACGCCTAGGTGTGGGTATTTGCCGCGCCAGCCACCTGCGCCCTCTTCCGCCTCCGGTCTTCTTGACTCGATCTTGACACCGGGTCCAGGTGGGAGGGAGAAGAGAGTGCGGTAGCTGCCACGCAAGTCTGCCATCAGTATAAACTAATCCACGCGTAAGTCACCGTCTCTGCTCTCACCCTCCTGTGGGGCACACGCTGGCCATCGTCGGCAACGACGGTCGAACTGTCATTAGTAGTTTGGTGACCAGTGTTTATACTTGAACTCACCCAAGGAGCTCAAGCAGTAGTTTCATCACTTGTGACGTAGAGTGTTGTCATCTGCTTAGTCGTGCTGAAATTAGATACCCACTTCCGTAGGAAGGCACTGCGGTGCTGACGTAGACGCCTAGCATCTAGCTGACGAATTCATTAATGCGACGTAAAAGACTAGTATGTCCTCTATAATCACATTTTAGTTGAAGCTGAATTCTAGAAAAGCCAAAGCTCGAGTAATGGCTTCCACTCTATGAGGAATGTCTCCAGCTTCCTAGGAAGTCTGAATTTGGTGGCTGTCGACATTCGTCTGCCGAGTGCTTTTTGCTATCGACAGCCTAGTGTCGTTCAAGAACAGAACGCTGCGTACAATTCGCGTGCGCCACTCTACCAACTTGGGAAGTAATGGGGGTCAGAGGAGAAGGACGGGGAGGGAAAGCCCTCGGGGAATGATGAGGAAGGAACACGGTAGAATATAGGCCATCTACGGATTGGATTCCTTTCGCGATGCTTTTTCCCAACTTCGTTTACCACCTCGTTACCTTTCACTCCTTACTACTTCTTCCGAAATAGTTTTGACAAGAAACAAAATGTAAAGTAACTAAACGTAACAGTTAAAGTTTGGCCGATTAGTCATCTCATGCAAGTCCAACCTCTCGACCTCGGGCTCTTTCGAACTGATTAATGTGGCGGACGCAAAACCTTGCAGTAAATGATAGTGAATTTCGGCCGAATGTTTTTGGAAACTGATTATCACAGTACGCTTTCGTTTTGCCTGAGTGATATACCATGATGCGGTGACCCACCGATGCTCTTTTTATCAGATGGACTGTTCGAATGGGGCGGCTAATGCTGCATGTGAATGCTGGAAGTCAAAGGATATGGGTGAAACTTCAGAGTTTAAGTCCCCGTGCTCATCCACGAACTGCATCTACGCCTATATCGGGGCAGGTCATACGTCCTTTGAACAGTTCAAGATTCAAATCGAGAATCTCTACAAATTCGCGTCTACAAAGGTAATTTCCAGATTTCTTGTGTTGTGTTTTTGTAGTTTCTTTACCGCATCTACAAAAGTAGACTCCTACTTCGGAGGCAGGCTCAAGGTGATTTTCCCGTAGAACGACTCATTCGTTCTACGTGGCGTTTCCGGCCACCACATCTAGCAATAATTTACGTCCCGTTTCTGTCCGACCAACTTGGTCGCTTGTATCTTTTTGAGATATTTTTCTCAGGCCTACGTGAATTAATGTTGGGTTTGACTTTCAGGTCCTGAGGAAGTTGCTTGTTTCGCTTGAACTGAAGCCTTCAAAGATTAAGATTGTCCACAAGGGACCTTGTTTTGTTAGTTTTCGGTAAGAAACATACTTTTTTATTTGGCCAGTGTAATTGTTTCGTTCAAATTTTAATTTCGGTCTTAACGTTTTTTTGCAAGGAGGAGGTGCCGCACAAGACTTGTGCAAAGTTTTGGCGTTCAGCTTTATCCTTATTCTTTCTTATTTGAGACGAGAGATCTTACCCCTAGAGGAATGTATGATAATTGTCTTATTGGAGTCTTCCTCTTTTTTCTTCCCACCGGGACATTTCCGTTTCACTGTGAAGATCATCTGAGGATCGCGATCAGGCTGTGGCAAAGCTTAATGGCCACGTCTTCAAAGGCCTGCCTCTTAAAGTCCGCGTACGTGTCCTACCGCCTCATCTACTTCGTCCTCCTAAACTTGTTTTGTGATTGGTTTAGTGACGCTGCCATTTCGCCGCGCACTGCTATTTATATTTCCTTTCTCGTCTTCTGTCTTCTAGCTTAGAATTGATCCCTTCTGCCGCACTAAACGGGGTTGACAAGCCTGTCTTTTCCACTAGATAGATTGCTCGTCCAGCGGCCGATCCAGTCCTTCTGAAGCGAGCGCAAGAGGCTGATGAGACAAACAATGGTCCAACCGAAAAGCGAACTAAGACGGATGACATCGAATCGGGGTCCTCTCCAAATCTGGTGAAGTAAGTCTTAGAGCGCCTCCCTTTACGTCCTTCCTCGACTACATACGAACTGTCATCGTAACTTTTCTCCAACGTTATTATTCCTTGTGAGGAGGAAGAGAAGAAGGAGGGTGAATTCAACCGCTCTCAAGCCGCAGACACTTCCTGCTTATACCCAGTCTCCCTGAGCTAATGTCGTATTTAAGTGGCGCACATTCTGAACTTTCAGTCTGGAGTTATTTAGTGCATATCTCTTCCGCAGATATGTTTATGCTGTTAATGTATCCATGAAATTCGGAAGTTGCTGGTTAAAACCGGGGGCCACAGACACAAAGACGGTGTTTGAGGAAGTGCATACGCAATGAACTTTGTGCACCTTTTGGATCGGCCACCCATGAATACTCCTTAATCAAGTCTAGCAGAGCTGGATAATACGTCGTTCTGTTATGCTATTTATGCACTTTAAGGGGCCAAATCCTCATCTTACATGCCGTTTGCTCTTAGGGCCTTATGAGAAAACTATCACTCACTGTCCTTGAATGTCAGGCTCAATTCGTTCTCCAGTCCTATAGATTCAGTTGCACCACTGTGGCGTCTAACCTACGACCCGGATCAAATCCAGGCAAAGCAAGAAACTGCTCTTTCCTATTTGGCAAGATTACGTTCTGCCGTCCGCAAGGTGAACACATTCCGGTACTGTGATACCTGCATGCGGTCAGGGTACGTTTTCGCTAAGGCCACCCTTCTTCGAGGTGACTGCTGTTTGCTTCATTTTAATGCACTTCACATCGCCCTTCCTCATCTCCTTCTCCCCCCGTCCATCCTTTCATCTTCTTTCTCCTCATTGGGTTGTTGCTACCTCTGGAGAGCAACTTGACGGACATCGAGGTGTCTAGTGAAGTTGCATTTTGCACGAAGATGACGGCCAAATGTTACTTATGCTTGTCAGTAGTCAGATCTGTCCGCGCTCTGCGTTTACCGAATGCAAAGCTCTTATATGCGACTAACTTATGTTGTCTGAACGTTTCCAAGTATTTGAAAGTTGTATGTGGTCTCTCATAGTTCTATTTCAGTCACGGTGTCGCACCGATAATGTTAGGCATTTTGGCCGTCGTTACCGGCGATGTCCGCATTGTGCCCCACAGGAGGATGGGCGCACGGACAGTGACTTGGGCTTGCACTGTGTCTGCCGCACATTCTTCCTTCATCTATATGAACCCCTTGTCAAGGCAGAATCGAGAAGGCCGGAGACGGGGTCAGGACGACTGGGAGTCCCTCTGAGTGGGAGTGCCACAAGAGCCAAATTAAGAGACCGCCTGTCCGTCCTGAGATGACTGATTTATCTCGTCGGTTGGCTGCCTTCGGGACGACGGTTTTGAGCGCACCGTGGTAGTTTTAAGGCAAGACTGATTTTCATAGTAAAGTATATGCACTGAGTGCTGTAGGGGGTGGAGTCCCCAAGATTGATCTCATTCTCTTCCCTCTTCCAGACAGCAGTTCACTGTCCTAGTCGGTCAGTCATCTGATGCGAAGATTGGGCTCAGATGCCTGGCGCGGCGTGAGCATTCGCCTAAGCGCGCCACCACACTTCCCATATGTGGCATTTGTTATGGGTGCGCAACTCAACTAACGCGTTTTCTACCCTGATCTGATCTGGCCCCCGTGTTGGTCCAGGACAATACCCGCGTGACTCATTGCAGTGGTCACAGTCAACCATATAGTGAAGACTAGAACGTCGCGTTCTGTTTTCACCTGTGACCGGAAGAGCTGTTTATCTGATGGTGAAGGGCAGAATATGCGCGTCTTTGTTTGGCCATATTTACTGTAGGCGTGGGAGACTTGGGACTTCCCTAGTGGTCACCCATCGAAACTAGTTTTGGTCGAATACGTTTCCGTAAGCGCTGGACAAACTGTCTTAGCAAGCCAAATGAGGATGACTGATTAAATGATAAAACTAGACTGTTACTCGCTGTCTGTATGTCTAATTTTTTGTCTCTTAACCGGTCGACCTTCAACAAAGAAGGGCTGGCCGTGTTAACTAGACATGAGTTTTGTGTACGGCAAACTGAAAATGTGGTCTTTTTATATTCTACAGCCAAAATAAGGGCTATCATGTTAAGCTCACTGTGTCACGTTTGTGTTTTCGACCAAACGTACAGTTTAGTTTTTCGTCATACTAACGACAGACTAGCTAATGCCGATTTCCGGTGCACAACGCGCATCCACTTGGCCAGTTGCCCACGGTGGGTCGAGGTTGTACGCATTCAGATTCTTACTGCAAGGTTGCATTACTAATCTCAGAACTCGTCAAGATTCTCATCCATCTTCTCCCTGCCCTCCCTAAGACTGTCGACTTTCGTTCCTTGAAATTTTAGTTTCATGTCTTCCAAGTCTGTACGGCTGACTGAGGAATTTTGCCCTATAAGTCGATCGGTAAGCTTTAGTGGTAGTTATTATCCACTTTTTTTCACGTATATTTCACCTTTCCGTTTTGTCGATATATCATGGACTCTTCTGCTTTATTACGGCTCAAAGCCGGCCTCCTGTAGCCTCAAAAACCGCTATTTTATCAATCACTCGACATACACTGAAATTGATTTTCTGCCGGTCTGGATAGCCGGGCGGTATTCTATTAAACTAAAGTCGCTGACAGCGTATCATTATATAACTGTGAACGATAGACCAGCTTCTTACTTCTACCGGCTGCTTTCTGACCTCTTTTTTACCGTTTCAAAAGTCTTTTTAACAAATGATGCTTCCTATGGACAAAGGTTTTAGCTACTGAACTGTCCTATTTGAAAGTACTTAGCCTTTCAAGGCCTGCTTTATCTCGGGTTGTGTTGCTCTTTCTCTCTCTGTAGCCCATCGAAACTGGTTATCGCAACAAGGCCGAGTTCACTATCGGACAGGATGGTGGAGGCAAAAGCAAGTGCCACAAGTTTTTCACCTAAACGCTAGCTACGTTAGTGTCTAGTAACCACTTTTGCGTGTTCTTCACTAAACAGGTCCCGTTGTTGGCTGTCGGCTTGGGAAGTATTGCAAAGGCTCCACTAGAGTCGCCAGTCCCAGCGGCCTGCCCATATTTTCCGACTCCATTCTGCGTGTGGTTTGTCAACTACAAGGGTTCCTCGACTTCATTTCGAACCCCGAAGCTATTTGCGATCATCCCTTTATGGTGTCGCCGTCTGCCATCTCCCTTTCGGAGACGTCTGAAGGGGAGACTCGAGTTTCTCTGAAAGACCGAGCCTTAGCGCTATCAAGGAAACTGCGCTCTTATGACCTTATATCCAGGTGTGGACACTGGAGCTCGGCGTTGGTTCGGGAGACACGACTGAGTGACAGACTCCTGCGGGTGGAATTGCACCGCGACAATCTGACCGATGTGAGTTTAGAAAACTAATTAATTCCTGTTTGGCAATGTATTTTACCACGTTTCCGACTATTTTAAGCTACTGTGAGGGGTTAGCGTTGACCTAGAACATTTTAAGTTTATCAGGTCTACTCTGACGCGGAGTTTACAACATCCATGAGTAAAACTCGGAAAAGGCCCACGAAGTCTTTCTCTGTTTATATATACCTAATGTTCTCTAGTCAGTCCCATTACTTAGGGGCTTGATACACCTGCCAGCCTAAACAAAAACTGTTGGTTTAGTCTGTCTTTAAACGGCGAATATACCGAGTCGGGAGACCGACAAAGTAGACCGGGAAAAAATTGTTACTAGTTGCGACAAGTTCATTCTGTAAAAAGGAAGATGTGCTTTGCAGGATTTATTCTCTTATAAACTTCGTAATTTTACTAATTCCTTTTCCTTCTCCTCTTCTTCCGGGCTCTAGTTCCCTTCAATAAACTCTTAGATTTAAGGAATCACCTGACGGTGATTCCCACAGCTGATCCTCGGTCGGGTTTCCTAGGATTTCAGTTGAGTCTGTGGCTCGCCCCTTTTCAGGCGGACCTCCTCCTGACAGAGCTGAAATAGCTTCTCCCGTCCATGTAGTAGGTTTATTACTAGAACTTAAACAACTTTATACTTCGAGTATTCGAAGTGCATATTCTTCTTTTAGCTATCCCAAGACACTGTCTACCTTGTACTGCTGTTTCCCACTGCTTATTGGGTTACCAAAGCGTCCTCACCGTGTTTGGTGCTGAGACCGAGGCAGGCATTAATTTTTTGATGCCCCTTCGCCGAATTATAAATCTGTGCTAGTTTTCCCGATGGGATTTTTAAACAGAATACTATTCCTTATCGATCCTTCTTTGTTAACTAGTATTGTATTGTAGAACTAAACGGAATATACAGGGAATGACACTATCCATGTACATCAGCTAACAAGGGTTTAGCAAAACATTCTTGGCCGCGGAAGCAGATGCTGTTCTGCGTGTTGGTGGACCATATTATTTGTAGCTTCTAAGCCACTTATCTCTTCCGTAACCCTTGGAGCTTCACTGCATCTATATCCGGATTATCCATTCCTGCCTACTAATCTGACAGTCACTAGAGCCACCCTGTTTCATATCAGTCGAACCTACCTGCTGTGTTTGTGTTTTCCGATTTTTGACATTATCTTCTCGACCTCAAAAAAGGCTGAAATAAACGATCTGCAGGATGTCATGAAGGCTTGGTTCAGCCCCGGTGGACCTGGTGAAGCGGC
The DNA here is from genome assembly GCA_902702965.1 of Spirometra erinaceieuropaei. Lineage (NCBI taxonomy): Eukaryota > Metazoa > Platyhelminthes > Cestoda > Diphyllobothriidea > Diphyllobothriidae > Spirometra > Spirometra erinaceieuropaei. The sequence goes on along the minus strand of CACRXP010000922.1, from coordinate 163,231 downwards.
CCAGCTTTCCTCGCTCTGTCTGTCAGTGCTTTCGGGGTGAGTCTTTCCAATTCTCCTTTAACGAAAGTCTTGCTAACGGAAATCCCTTGTCGCGGTGCTCCCCGGAATCCATGTTGATATTTACAGTGAACTACCTAGAGCTGTTTATGCCAGTTATATGAGCACTGTTAGAAGACCGAATAGGTTTTCTCTAGCATATTTCACTCGAAAGTTGTCAGATAAGTTGTAGATGCAAATTGACCGGACCGCATCTGTCTAGTTGCGTTCACGTAAATGTAATAAATATTGGCAAGTTATTTTCGATTTGACTTTTAAACGTTTTTGCGAACCTTTTCTGGTGTGAGGAAGATGTGGTCTGCTCAGCTGGCAAGTGACTGTCCAACAATATTTTTTATACCAATTTCTCATCCCGAGACTTGCTTCACTGTTAGTGCTCAATGTAGTTAAAAGAACTTAGCGTTTACCTCGGGAGAAAATTTCATGCCTTTCCCATTTGATTTCAAAGGCTCTCCCGTGCACCTGGAAGTTTTACCGACAATCTTATGTTTGGCAATGGTGTGAGTTGTCACCGTACTTTCTCTCTCTGCCTTGCCTTCCTTTCGAATGCCAACTTCAATTCCTCTGGTTAATCATTACATAAATATATTGTTTTGCATAGTATTTTTATCTCGTCTTTATGTTCCTTTATTGGCCTTTTCTAGACACTGACAGAACTGTGTTGTGGATTGAAATTTACTATATCAATGGATGCTTTCTTTCAGGGTAAGCCCCTTTCAACCCTTGCTCGCACACCCAATTTACTTTCTGTCACTCCTCCGCGACCCCAGTCTACAGTATTCTTTTCTCAGGCTTTTTGAAACTTGTTTGACTCCTAACAAAGGAACTATCACGTTACGTAGCAAAGCATACAGCTCATCCGACCTTTAAGTGCTTCGCACGTTAAACGGCGACTGGCCACTCCTACCGAGGGGCGTTTATAGTCGCACGCGATTCTTGATCAACTTCGATCTCTGCTTGCCTCAATAAAGGTCTGCCGCTGTTCGCCAGCAGTGAACACTGTGTCCCCCCTCTTAGAACGTCACGTTTGACCACTGAAGATCTGAGCTAAATCCGTGGCGGTGGGAGAGTTTCCTGTCACGTGTGTTGAACCCTGTATCTCTTCGAATCGTCAGGAGAACAAACAAGTGGCTCACGATATCGCGTCTTTTGTCGCACGTGTGATCATAGCTAAGGATGGTCGACACTGATATCTTGGCAGTTGACTCATTGAACATAATTTATCATACGATATGAATCTTATTGATTACTGTTGGCAGCCGGTGAGCGTGCTTCAGTGTTTGGGGGGCGCTTGTATCTTGGCTCTTCGGGGCCTAGGGCTGAGCCATGGACAGTTGACATCGGTAGCTGTGGCGTAACTGGTCTCGACAACTCATTACTCATCTTTCCGCGGCTACTTGCTAGTGCCATATTTCAGACTCAAAGGATGAAAGTGAAGTATGATTTATCAAGTTCATTTTGCTAAACCCGCGTTAAAAAGTGTGCAATGGCATCACCGCCACATTGTCCATTATCTACTCGCTGAAGGCCGTTCCAATGTCGCTCTGCGGACGCACCGCCTAACCTTCCTCCTAAGCTGGATTTAGTAGATCGGCGCATCCATGCATGGGCTCATCACTGCCCGAGGTGTGTCAGGCTCCCTCTGTAATTAAGTCAAGGGATTCATTGAGTCGGCCAGACGACCCGAGGCATACTTTTTGGAGTTTCAATCCCTATCCCTGAACTCCTTTTAAAACTATTCGGACTTAGGAAATGCTGACCATGGTGTATTCGGGAGACAGCAAAAGCCATAATTTCATAGGGCGCTTCTCCAGCACTGGAAATTATGGTACTTTGGATAAAGGCATCAGCATGTTGATGAACCTTAAGCGAAATCCCGATTCCCATGCGTAACCCACAGCAAAGCGTTCACTGCGTTCGCTACTAGAACTTTGCTTCCTACTGCTAATTCTCACCTTTCCGTATAATCTCTTCAGTGAACACACCGGCTGCCGAAATCCTTTACAAGGTTATCAAGGAACTGTGTCTCGAGCACTGCGACCCACCGAAGGTTGCTAAAGGTTCTGTCACCAAAACCCACAAGATTGATGCTGTTCTGTTGGACATTTGTTGCGGTACCGGTACCATCGGACTTTGTCTCGCCGAGGTAGGCAAACAGAAGTT
>CACRXP010000922.1:146757-159412 GCA_902702965.1 Spirometra erinaceieuropaei | reverse complement strand
ACACTATCCATGTACATCAGCTAACAAGGGTTTAGCAAAACATTCTTGGCCGCGGAAGCAGATGCTGTTCTGCGTGTTGGTGGACCATATTATTTGTAGCTTCTAAGCCACTTATCTCTTCCGTAACCCTTGGAGCTTCACTCCATCTATATCCGGATTATCCATTCCTGCCTACTAATCTGACAGTCACTAGAGCCACCCTGTTTCATATCAATCGAACCTACCTGCTGTGTTTGTGTTTTCCGATTTTTGACATTATCTTCTCGACCTCAAAACAGGCTGAAATAAACGATCTGCAGGATATCATGAAGGCTTGGTTCAGCCCCGGTGGACCTGGTGAAGCGGCCCAGCTTTCCTCGCTCTGTCTGTCAGTGCTTTCAGGGTGAGTCTTTCCAATTCTCCTTTAACGAAAGTCTTGCTAACGGAAATCCCTTGTCTCGGTGCTCCTCGGAATCCATGTTGATATTTACAGTGAACTACCTAGAGCTGTTTATGCCAGTTATATGAGCACTGTTAGAAGACCGAATAGGTTTTCTCTAGCATATTTCGCTCGAAAGTTGTCAGATAAGTTGAAGATGCAAATTGACCGGACCGCATCTGTCTAGTTGCGTTCACGTAAATTTAATAAATATTGGCAAGTTATTTTCGATTTGACTTTTAAATGTTTTTGCGAACCTTTTCTGTTGTGAGGAAGATGTGGTCTGCTCAGCTAGCAAGTGACTGTCCAACAATATTTTTTATACCAATTTCTCATCCCGAGACTTGCTTCACTGTTAGTGCTCAATGTAGTTAAAAGAACCTAGCGTTTAACTCGGGAGTAAATTTCATGCCTTTCCCATTTGATTTCAAAGGCTGTCCCGTGCACCTGGAAGTTTTACGGACAATCTTATATTTGGCAATGGTGTGAGTTGTCACCGTACTTTCGCTCTCCTGCCTTGCCTTCCTTTCGAATGCCAACTTCAATTCCTCTGGTTATTCATTACATAAATATATTGTTTTGTATAGTATTTTTATACCGTCCCTATGTTCCTTTATTGACCTTTTCTAGACACTGACAGAACTGTGTTGTGGATTGAAATTTACTATATCAATGGATGCCTTCTTTCAGGGTAAGCCCCTTTCAACCCTTTCTCGCACACCCAAATTACTTTCTCTCACTCCTCCACGAACCCAGTCTGCAGTATTCTTTTCTCAGGCTTTTTGAAACTTGTTTGACTCCTAACAAAGGAACTATCACGTTACGTAGCAAAGCATACAGCTCATCCGACCTTTAAGTGCTTCGCGCGTTAAACGGCGACTGGCCACTCCTACCGAGGGGCGTTTATAGTCGCACGCGATTCTTAGGTCAGTATATTTTTAAGAGTAATAGGCAATGCCTTTGAAAACCCTATTGTAAACTGCACATGCAATATTTCACTTTAAATAAATATGGTACTGAAATGTTGTCAGTAATATATTCATATAACATAATATTTTTCGTGAAAATGTAGAACCAAAACTTGAGAACAGATGATTTCAGTAAAATGTTATGAAAGTCATCCGCATCAGCGGTATGAGTATGCAAGGCTTTGGTTTAGCACCACAGAGCTGTTCTGTCCAGACAATCGATAGTGTCCAAGCAAATATGCATCGAGTCTTTGCTTGAACGTCTCCGTGGTATCCGCCATTATTACGTCCTCGGGAAGCCCGTTCCAGGCACCGACGACTCGCTGTGAAAAACAGTATCTGCGAACATCCAGGCGGCACCGGGATCCTCTAAGTTTTAGAGAGTTCCCACGCAGGTTTGTTGTTGCGGCCAGGGTGAAGAAATCGTCGGGGTTTAGGGCACATTCCCGGTTCCTCAATATCCGATAGGCCTGTATGAGATCCCCTCGAACCTGCCTGTACTCAAGAGGAAAAAGTTTAAGTTCCCTAAGTCGGCAGTTGTAAGGTAAAGTCCTGAGGCTTTTTACAATTTTCGTTGCTCTCCTCTAAACTCTTTCGAGCAACTTATAGTCTTTATTTAGCCACGGGCGCCACGCTTGGATTCCATATTCCAAATGCGAACGAATGAACGCTCCGTATACTTTTCCAAATAACTCTTTGTCTATGTCCACGAAAGATCGTTTAATGGCAAAGAGAACACTATTTGCTCTTTTGGACGCCCTAACACACTGAGATGAAGGCTTAAGGGTCGACAAAATGTTAATCCCAAGATCTTTTTGTTCGATTACATTTGAGAGGCACCTTCCACCAAGTTGGTAATGGTGATCCTCTCCGTCAGCTCTTCCAGTCGTTTTGAGTCGCAGCGCGACGCACTTCTCAAAGTTAAACTTTAGCAGCCATTTGTCCGACCATTCGCATAGGCGGTTCAGTCCTTCTTGCAGGGCCCGTTCATCATGTTCGCCGTTGATCGCTCGCCATAACTTGATGTCATCAGCAAACATGACTCCATTGCAGTCCAGTCCATTCATACAGTCGTTGACATAAATTAAAAATAGTACTGGTCCGAGTACGGAGCCCTGCGGAACTCCACTCGCAACTGGCACTGGCGTTGACTTCGTATTACCAATACACACAGACTGTGATCGACCAGTCAGAAAGTCCTTTATCCAGTTTAATAGGTTTCCTCTTATCCCTGATTCTCGGACCTTGTAAAGTAACCGGTGGTGTGGAACACTATCAAAGGCTTTCTTGAAATCTATGTACACGATATCGACCTTTGTTCCTGCGTCTAACGAGCGATCTCTGTTTGCCTCAATAAATGTCTGCAGCTGTTCGCCAGCAGTAAACATTGTGTCCCCCTCTCAGAACGTCACGTTTGACCACCGAAAATCTGAGCTAAATCCGTGGCGGTGGGAGAGTTTCCTGTCACGTGTGTTGAGCCCTGTATCTCTTCGAATCATCAGGATAACAAACAAGTGGCTCTCGATATCGCGTCTTCTGTCGCACTTGTGATCTTACCTGAGGATGGTCGGCACTGATATCTTGGCAGTTTACTCACTGAGCATAATTTCTCATACGATATGAATCTTATTGATTACCCTTGGTAGCCGGTGAGCGTGCTTCAGTGTTTGGGGGGCGCTTGTATCTTGGCTCTTCGGGGCCTAGGGCTGAGCCATGGACAGTTGACATCGGTAGCTGTGGCGTAACTGGTCTCGACAACTCATTACTCATCTTTCCGCGGCTACTTGCTAGGGCCATATTTCAGACTCAAAGGATGAAAGTGAAGTATTATTTATCAAGTTCATTTTGCCAAACCCGCGTTCAAAAATGTGCAATGGCATCACCGCCACATCGTCCGCCATTATCTACTCGCTGAAGGCCGTTCCAATGTCGCTCTGCGGACGCACCGCCTAACCTTCCTCCTAAGCTGGATTTAGTAGATCGGCGCATCCATGCACGGGCTCATCACTGTCCGAGGTGTGTCAGGCTCCCTCTGTAATTAAGTCAAGGGCTTCATTGCGTCGGCCAGACGACCCGAGGCATACTTTTTGGAGTTTCAATCCCTATCCCTGAACTCATTTTAAAACTATTCGGATTTAGGAAATGCTGACCATGGTGTATTCGGGAGACAACAAAAGCCATAATTTCATAGGGCGCTTCTCCAGCACTGGAAATTATGGTACGTTGGATAAAGGCATCAGCATGTTGATGAACCTTAAGCGAAATCCCGATTCCCATGCGTAACCCACAGCAAAGCGCACACTGTGTTCGCTACTAGAAATTTGTCTCCTACTGTTAATTCTCACCTTTCCGTATAATCTCTTCAGTGACCACACCGGCTGCCGAAATCCTTTACAAGGTTATCAAGGAATTGTGTCTCGAGCACTTCGACCCACCGAAGGTTGCTAAAGGCTCTGTCACCAAAACCCACAAGATTGACGCTGTTCTGTTGGACATTTGTTGCGGTACCGGCACCATCGGACTTTGTCTCGCCGAGGTAGGCAAAACAGACGTTAGATTTGTTTCTGACCCCCCCGCCCCCCCTAAACAAACACAGCGATTCCTTCTTCTGACCGGTAATCCTATATTCATGGTCTCCAACGTAAACTAGTCGTTGTATATTGACAAGTCCCTCCCTTTTCCTGTAATACGTAAAGACTCGATCTTGTCTCTCATGCCATGCATGCTAACGTTTCTTCGAATCGTTAGATCATGGACCGTATCTTTGTCTATAGGCACTGGTTGTTGTCTGGATTACCCCCGTCATAATTCATGCTTGCCCACCTTAAGTCTTTGGTGGGGACTTTTTGCTACTCCAACTTACTGAACACAATACAAAGCCTCTTTAGTTGAAGAAATTTCAGGCGTTTTCTGATTTCAGTGTTTCGAAAGTGTCGTCGGCATAGAACTAGTGGCCGCAGCCGTCGAAAACGCAAGGCAAAACGCCGAACTGAACGGTGAGTGTGACGATTGTTTTTAATATATGCGCCTAAGCATAGCTGCGTAGGTGGCTAGTCAAACATTTTCTGTGAGCTACATCAGTAGACGCAAAACCGTGCTCGGGAGAATCTGGACACCTCAAACCTACAACTTTAATTAGTCCCCTAAAGGTCGACAAGCTGTTGGGCATTGCACTTTGCAACCGGGCCGTCCCACTGGTTACGGAGCATGTCAATCTACGTTGGGTTTTCATTAGTGCCCTAGGTTGTGCCACAAACCCGCAACTCCAATTGTTCTTGCTTAAATGATGTTAACCAAGACAGGATTTTCTGCTGTTCGGGTCATTAGCAGACCTAAACAGTCTTCGCCTCCGAAATTTTTACTACTCATGCACCCCTTCCCCTCTACGGAGCACTGACAAGCTTCGTACAGAGTTGTCGGTGACTCGGCCGCTCCGGCCTGTCAAACAGGTTACCGTGTTTTGCGGCTCTTTGTAAAAGTGGCAAATTCCTTAAAAAATTGCAAGTTCCAAAATGTCAGGCGTTGTACTTGCAGAAAAAACCGGTGGCGTAGAAACGCCAGAAAAGTCTCGCTGACGCAGACGATGACATATGGATAAATCACATAGTAAAATAATATTCCACAAGAAAATGCGAATTGCCATCGCGCAAACTAGCGCTGGGTGTTGCAGCTATCTCCGTCCTATGTGAGTCGTCTATGTCCCGTATTCCACATAAATAGTGTTCTAGTCGTAACAGGCTGTCAAGTGTCTGACGCATGTCCGAGAATTGTAGTCCACTAATTAGGCCCAGGAGTACAAGGCCTACGCTGACCTTGTTCATATGCGGACGGCAGCTGGTCGCTTATCAGATTAAGTCGCTTATCAGTTAAGTAATGCAAACTTGGCTCTGCAAAGATTGGCGACGAAGTCTAGGGCATCCATCGCAAAAGCAACTGTGCCAGAATTGAATTAATAGTTCATTCAAATGTTTGGCCGATCGGAATTAATCATGTCAATTTGTTTAACTGAAAATTTTCCTCCTCTCAATTTCCCACCAACTCCGAGCTTTATTCCCTCGAAGCATGATCTGAACGTCATCATGTTTAGATGTCAACTTTTCTTGCACACCTTCATTCAAATAGGTATCACAAATGCAAATTTTTTGGCTGGCCGGGCCGAGCTCTTACTAAACGACGTCATCCGTGGTTTGGCACCAGACAAGCAAATTGTCGCCATTCTAGACCCGCCCCGAGCCGGTGTCCGTGAGTTTCTTCTGTCAGATATTGCTTTATGGGTTTTCACTTCTGGCGCAGAAAATGAGGCGCGCACACTCCTTTGACCGGTCTCCTTAAACAAAAAATGGTCTGGTTTGGTCCTGCAGTCCCACTTAATTAATACATGGTTAGCCTCATAAAACAAATTGAGCAGGTTCGATTACGCTGACTCCACATACATCACGTGTTTACGCCTTCCTTACTATTTAGATCCAGCGAGTGAATGCGGCTCGGGAGAGTGCTTATACGCCAGCCTCGCTTACTCAAGGAATCAGTTCACACGCGCTTTCCTGCGCGTGCTTCGAACCCTGCTTGCGCCCTCTGTATTATCTCAATCCGGCGATCGGCTAAGAGACTTCTTAATGTCATTGCTCGGACAGAATTAAATTCCGTCAGTTCGACTCTAGTGGCCATGAACTGCGAATTAACACGCATTTCCCTCCGTGGTCTTCCAGTTGTGTTTGCGCTCTCCTTATCACCTTAATTTGGCGTGTGGCTGTCGCGGAGAGCCTAAACGCCACCTTTGGTTATGCAAGAACAAGCTCACACGCGCTGCCCTGCACGTGCTTCGAGCTCTGCTTGCGCCCTCTTTTCCTTCCTAATCCAGCGAGTGGATAAGTTAGGTGCCTTCACCAAAATTGTTCTAGGAAGATAAGCATATGGTATCAATCAAGTGGCGCTGCAGGACCAAACCTCGCCAATAAAAGTCGCATTTCAACTCGATCAGGGCATATAGCCATGAACACTTTCTTAGGTGCCTGGTATTTAAACCCAGTACTGCATACTCGACTTGATTATACGACAGGGTTCTAAAAAAGTCAGTTGAAGTCGGCTCCGAATCCAAAACAGTCTTTAGAAAATCCAGGACTTATAAAAATCTTACGTAGATTTAATGTGGTTTGTTGTTTTCCAGGCTTCCAACCCCCGCGTACTAGACTTTTCAGGCGAAGCAAAGTGGGGCCTTTGCGGACTCTTTTTCCATCCTACTTGCCTTTGTTGCAAGGGTGCAATCGAGAGTTTATCGATTGTAACTTTTCGAGTTTTAGCTGCTCACTTTCATTGTTTTCGGCTCTGTTGATTGCGAGAAAATTCCTAAACAGGACTCGTACGTAGTTTAACGCTGCACATTCAGCGGTTCGGAGACATTTCTTTTACATCCTACAGACACTGGGTGGACTGGAATACACCTGTCATAGTTTAATTTTGCGTTTAAACCCTCTCTTCCCCTCTGAATAGGTGATATGTTACGCCGTTTATGAAATAAGACAACTCATATAGAACTGGAAGCAGCCAGACAGTCCATCCGAAAATTCGCGATCCATGTTGGCCTATGAGAAGTACTGTGAAGAATTGTATTCCCATCCCATATTTTTCGCAGGGCTGGTGTGCCTAGCTTTTCGAAGTCTACGGCACTCATTACCATGGGCACTCAGAATGCTGGCTACCGGAGCCATTTCCATACTGAGCGAGCGTTCTGTCGGGCGGCCCATAGTACACCCAAACAATGTGGGGTTTTGATTGCTCACATCTCATAGAGTAGATGACTACCTTTTGCCTTTGGGAGTCACTCCTAGAATGTGAATCTAAATTCAAGGGTGTCCGTCGTGGTCAGATCCATCTGTCTCGAGTAATCTCTCCAGCTGGGAAAAACGGTTTCAATCTTGAGCATACTGGTTCCAGTCAGACCGTATTCTAGCCCTGTTGTCCGTCATCCTGTATCTCGCGCCAGAATTTGTCTACACGAAGCGCGATGGATATTAGTCCATTTGCCCAGTCGATCTGGTAAAGACTGCATTAAGTCGACTTCTGGTTGTGACAAAACGAAATCTGCGTGAGGGTGGACGCACAGTGTCTCCAAGACAAATGCGCTTATTCAAGTGGGAGACCCGCCATCTGCACCGTTTCGACTTGTGCTTATGATATCATGCCACGAAAGCCTTAACTAACGATCTCTCTACCTCATGTGTAGGCGCTCATTTATTTTTTTTAGCCAGGCACTAACTGCTGCTAGTTGTATACTGTATATTCTTTATCCCTAGATCCTGGAGTTATCGAGGTACTCCGACGCTGCAGCCGTATCCGTCAGCTTATATTTGTTGCCTGCGATCTCGCCGCAGCAACCCCGAACTTTGTCTCGTGAGTAATGTCACTCAGATTGCTTTTCTCACTTGGTCACTGCGTTTTATGCCCTGTGCAAGATCACCCAGAACCCCTCGGAAATTATTAAACGAGCAGGAAGCAGTCCTCAGGGCGCGACTTTCTGGACACGACCCCGACACCCGAGTTGAGCGCTGTCCACACCTGTGGAACAACTGGCGGCAGGCATAGCGTCTGATGCACCGAAAGCCGTTCCACTGCGCTCTCAACACAGCATCTAAAAGTTTAGGCACGCTTTGTCAACTTCTTGATGTTGCGTGGTCCAACGGTTAGGGACTCGGCCAATCCGCACTCCATATTGTTGTGGTGGTTAGTTTCCGGTATAATCTCTATTCCCTATCTCTAACACTACTGTTTAACCTCACAACCCAAATTTGCAACCGCCTTTATCTTTCCACTATTCTAGGCTTGCCCGACCTCCATCGAAAAAGTTTATCGGTGACCCTTTCTTGCCGACCTTGGCCTGTTGCGTGGACCTCTTCCCTCAGACTCCCAATATTGAGATCGTTGTAGTACTGGAGCGATTGCCGGCGCGGGACTGCGGGGAGGACCACCAGTTTTGACTTTTTTTAATATCCCCCACCGCATACACGGTCACGCATAAAGTACGTGAACTCCAAATTCGTTCTTCAGAAGCCTTCAGGGTGAAACGAGTACTTAAATAAGTCAACTGCTTTTGCGCAACTGGGAGTTGTTCGTCGTAGTATAGTGGTCGTAACCCTGTTAGAAAGGACTGCTCCGAGGGCTTCAAATCACTACAACATGCAACGCGGCGGTTACTTAGGAGAAGAGGTCCAAGTGTGCCTGCTCGAAAAACTAAACATACACCCGAAGGCAGGGGTGTTATCATCGGATATTTAGCTTAGAGAAGCACCAGGAAAATGTCGACTAGACTAACAGCCGACCGGTCTTTATGCAGCAGCTTTAAGTCAGAAACGGTTGGTCTGCACGAAGTTGGGGATTGGGGTAACCGCTCCCACCCAAGGGCTAGATTGACCTATATACGTAAAATTATTGTTCCCAAGTTTGTCCTTTCAATTTCCCCTTTCAAGCATTGCACGTCCAATTGACTTGTAGGATGTATATTTTGCTGCTCTGCCTAGCAGTAGTAGTGGTTTTGGAGTTGTAGATCTTAAGACGTCAGGTGATCCGAGGTCTAGTTTTCCCTGACGGCAGTCTCTTCGCCGCGGGTACACGCAACGTTGGGAAGGTGCACTTCCCACTTGTAAACGAGAGAATCAGCGGAAGGCAGGCGTAGGCTGATAACGGCAGGTGAACAGTGGGAATTCAATTCAGGAAGGACAAAAGAAAGACTGATCAGATGTTAAGTCAGAAGTCAGTTAATGGGGGGGAGTGGGAGTAGGGTTGTACAAAAGCATAGTATGTAAGGAGCGGTGGGGTGATGGGGTAAATTTGATCACATTACAGGACTAGTTGTGCATGGGGGCTCCGATGAGGGTGCGCCAGCCTGTCCAAGACGCGCTCGGAGGGCAGCCACTTCGTCGTGGGCAGCCCTGTCTGTCTTAGACAGAAGACGCTGAATCAGGTAGAGAAGACTGCCAGACCGGTCTTGTCTGGCCAATGAGATGGCCTCCTTGGTATTGCTAAATGAAAAGCATGCGATATAAATGATCAGGCCGGTGTATCATAGCACATTCGGCTGACCTAATTGAGGGCTTCTCAATTCCATGCTGCAGCACGATATTCCCCTGAGGTCACGCTGTTCTGATCAATGCTGTCATAGTGCACACCCCAGTAGAGCTGCAAACGCGCACACCCAGGTGCAGCAGTGAAAAGTCCTGCGTCCACCGTCTTGTTGCGGCGACTCACTTGGCGCCGCCCGCGGATCAGCCGGTCGGTGCCAAGACTAGATACCGGGAGTCTGGTACGTTTTTCTCCAACAAAACTCGTCTAACCGATTCTGAACTCCCAACTTATGGTTTGGTGATGCTTTTGTGCGTAACGTTCGAAGTTGCGTCGCACGACTGCTTGTGCGCGGACTGTTTAGAGGTAGGGATGACGGATTCTGTTGCAACTGCACAGTCTGTAGTTAGCCTAATGAAGTCTGCATGCCAACTCCCCACTCCTATAGAATGTCGGCGGAGCCGGTAGATAGCAATTTAGCTACCGGGGTGGCATGTTCACTATTTTTCCCACAAAAAGCCCTAGCTGCGAAGTCCTAAGACGCTATGCGTAGTTTAAAAGGTGCTGTCTAGAGAACGGGGACCTGTTTGCACAACCCAGGAGCGCGCAGAAAAACCTAGCCGCTGGAGTACGTGAGAAAGCCTAATCAGGCAGTCCGGACAGAGCGATTATTACGTTTAAGGGAACGCACCCGAGCAGAGTTAAGTATCGGATCCGTGATTCTATCGGGAGCCTAGCGACCAAACTCAGCGATTCTTGTCCACGTCCGGCATGTATGTACACCTCGACAATAGTCTAAAAACGAGGAAACATGTTAGCGAGGCAAAAAGTCAGAATTGACGGTAAAAGACAGACTTCAGTTGCCCTGTGAAGATAAGGAACCTCTACAAACTCTGATTTAGAAGCTGAGAATCGAGGGTTGGTATGGTTTGGAATTGGCCGAGAACCGCTGATAGCACTTCTCGATTTTCGACTGTTATTTGAGAGCCTGTTAAGGCTTGTAAACTAGAGCTCAAGAAGAAAGTAGAACTCCCCTATCCTGACTTACGATCAGGTCATGCAGGCGAGTACCATTTGCCTTGTATTTTTTAAAAGCCTGTTTTGTCTGAAATGCCAGGAATCAACTAATAAACACAAAGGAGGGCGCCTAGAATGTTGCGAGAGGTGTTTGAACCACGAGTGCCGAAAGTTCTTGACTTCGGAGCTCCAGTTGGAGAAGCAAACAGGGTACATATAAAAAGAGTAGCCAAAGGCTGGGATGCAAGCCTACTTTACAGCTGAAAAAGTGGATAACCTAGGGCTGATCTGATATACTGACTTATCTGCGATAAAGACAAAAGCAACCTCCCGCGAAAGTCGTAAAAAATCGAAGTTAAGAGCACTTTTTGGTAACCCCGTAAACGACATACTTCGGTTCCTAATGTGGAAGTGGTAGGGTGAGGATAAATGGATCGTTAAAAGGCGAAGTAATTGCATGAAGACTAAGAAGCTCTGAGTTCTTGGCCCTCAGTGACCGGGAGTTTACCTGATCTACGGCCTCTCGAAGAAACTGACCAATGGCGTAAGACCACTACGAGGCAGATTGGAGGCGAAATAATATGACAACTATGGTGATGCGATATAATAAGCACGCTATAACACAATGACCGTCACATGTCATAATGATGTAATTCATGTATAAATGATACTAATTCACTCAGTGCAATACCATGAACACAATAGGATAGTAATATATTAGCGGCTTTTGGCAAATCTGAACGATTTTGACTGTACTAAAGCCCTGCTTTCCGTTGCGGGACCGAGCCTAGCCGAGGCGCAACCTTAAACCTAACGCTGAATTAACTTACTGACCACGGCAAATAGACCAGGAATGCTCATTTTGGTTCTGTTTTTTGTCGGTAATAGTTATCAATGAGTTATTGCTCGTCGCTACGAGACTGTCTGTGCGAACCCATATTGTAGCACAATGACGGGACGGGGTGATTACTCCTCCTTGCAACCCAGAAATATCGCACAAAACTTTTCTGACCACTAAACTTTTAGGCGAAATAACATCATCAACAAAGACAAGGAAGGCTAAAATGGTCGTTTCCGGTTTATTAGCCGTCCTCAGTCAGCCATATCCGACTCAGAGGCATGCAACCCCCATGGCCCGAACTCGCAACCTGTTAGTTGGAAGCTGGCTCTGAAGGCACTTTTTGCAAAGAGTAAGGTCGCAAGGTTTGCGTAACCTGCAAGGGGATTCTGGCAAAAAAGTCGGCCTCGCCAATCTGCTCAGGCAATAGCATCTAGAACTCGTCTACCGTAGTATAATAGAACGCCTACCTCAAGGGGCACAGGTGGTTTCTTAGCGAGACTCATCTTCTCAATCTCAGGCCAGCCGTCCTTTGTGAGAGCGAGGCCAATGAGGCGCAGGTATGCAACACGCTTCTCTGGAATTCGGAACTCGCGACGCAGCTGATCCGCCAGGCGTTCGTGTCGGCCTACTAACAGACGCACGTAGGTCAGGTTGGTCGAGTCACCCTGCCAATGCTGAGAGAGTGGTGAAGCCGCGACCAGCGCCGGATCGGGCAGGATGGTGTGTGGACCTACGCCGACGCCGGTAGTGCGTTCTTGTAGGCGGAAGGCAGGTGCCGATACCCGTTGCTGTTCGAGCTTCTTGTGAAAGTTGAGTAATTTTGTCGCCTCTTCACAGGCCTAGAGGGAGGCGGATGGGAAGCGGATAACGACCAAGAGGAAGACGGAAATGGCGGAAGCGGATAATAGAACTAGCACAGGACAGGGAAATAGCGGACGACGGTAACTTCGGTTATCACGAAGCCGTCTAAAAGAAGGGGTAAGCGTCAGCGGTTATGCGCAAGTGAATGTTTATAGGAAAAGTACTGTTGCATACGGAAATTTGCAAAATTATACTACGCGGCATAACGGGGCGGACTGGGGTGATACCCAGCGCGCTGGCGTCTCCCCAAGAAAGGAAAGGGGAGGAGGTTCGGTCACGAAAAGAAGGTCGGACGTCGGCGTGATGTCCAGCCGGAATCCACTAGGCCGACACTGCATCAGATAAAGATAAGGACACTCTCACAAGTGAAAACTGTACTACGGGTTAGGTAGGAGATGGGAGTGGTTTTGGTCACGAAAACAAGACCGGAACATGGGTGTGATACCCAACACCCTCGCGATTCCCCAAGCGAAAGCTATATGTTGGATTAAGCAG
>CACRXP010000922.1:120179-134561 GCA_902702965.1 Spirometra erinaceieuropaei | reverse complement strand
CATCCTTACACACAAGGGGAACACAGATGCCAAGTAGGTATCGGTGATTGTCTGCACCCAAATGGTCGTCGCTTGTAAATAGTTGCAAATACTAGAACAGGGTTTCAGTCCCGAAAATCAGGCGTCTTCTATTCGTTTATATCACTGACTGGCAACCCGAAATACTCTCTGCGTTGAGCCACGTTCCGAAACCAGTTGTTTCGTCAAAGCTTCTTCCATTTATTATGCGTGAAAAGGCATGAAATTCTGACTGAAACAAAGAGTACGTTAGATACCACAACATGCATGTATTCCAAAACACTTCTCTCAGTTCCCTGTGGAATTTCAATGTTACGAAAAGTTACCGCTGACCATCCAGGTTTATTTAAAAAAACGGAGTTCCTATAGTTGCTTTGTGGGACTTTGCAGAAAGTTGGCTTAGTTTGGCTTTTATAAATCTATGTACTACCGGATACATGGGAAAAAGGTCCATTCTAGGAAGTGGTTAAGGATAACTGGACCCGATTGCTTAAATGAGGGCCTTATTCGATGGAAATTTCAGATTCCTATCAGAGTCCGCCATCGAAGAGAACGTCATAGAGTTTGAACATGAATTCGAACCGTCCTGCGAATAATGTTCTTGTACCAGCGATCTAGTCGACCTATTTTCAGTGATCCATATTTTACTGAAGTTTCCAAACTATTCGGTCATAATGGAGATTTCAACGTTTTGTGCTACTGGGTTAAGACCCAATCACGCAGAATAGATCGGACGTGTTAAATATCAGTATGCCCTATCTGGCCTTGTCTTTCTTCCTACTGTGCCAAATACCGACCTCTGACTTCTTATGCATAATTTCGACCGAGTAGGAAAGGCATGATTTGTGACTTTTGTCGCTTCATGAGTTCAAATTAGGGAACTGTGTGGAGGAGACAGCTCTCAGTACACGAACAACTGTTGGAGACGATGCGCCAAAAAACGATAGGACAAGAATGGCTTGTGGATTTCAGGTCTGGACATGTCAAACTCGAAGTGGTCTCACGCAGCAGCACTTTATACGGTCTTCTGAAGGGACTGAAGGAAGATAAGCCCAGGAGAACTGGGCTTCCACATAATACTATGCATAGTCACCTCCTTGCAATCAAGATAACGAAAAAGCTTGAGTATGGGCAGCCCATGACTTGACTGGGCATCAGGCGAAAATGTCGAAGGCGTCAGCCCCATCAGAAAAAGATTAGCGTCACTGTTTGGTGACAGTCTGCTTAGAATTAATCCACTACAGCTTCCTCAGACCTGTTTACCACTCTAAGAAAAAGATGAGTCAGGTCACAGCAAATATGACCACATATCGCAGGTCTGACAAACCCTACAAAAAATTTGCGCGTCAGAGTCAGATACAGGGGACTCCGGTTAATCACGCCACACTGGACCAAAACGTTTTGGCTCAGCTATGCGGATGACCAGGCTAGCAGAGGTTAATAAAAGACATAAGAAACATGCTGAAGCAATCAGCGATCGATCGCCTTCAAAGACGCTGCTCACTTTCCCCTTGGGCCCTAGAAGTCCGCCACCGTTTTGCCGGACCCAGTGATTGTATGGCAGCAGTTGAAGCTATGGTCAGACCCCAGCCACTGTGACCACCGAGCCAGGTCCGAAGTGGGAAATGAGAGACACCAGTAAAGGCAGAATTGTACTCTGTACAGGATGTA
The DNA here is from genome assembly GCA_902702965.1 of Spirometra erinaceieuropaei. NCBI lineage: Eukaryota > Metazoa > Platyhelminthes > Cestoda > Diphyllobothriidea > Diphyllobothriidae > Spirometra > Spirometra erinaceieuropaei. Next base: position 132,872 of record CACRXP010000922.1, on the reverse strand, counting down.
TGCGGAATAAGGTGTTCGAGCAGGTCGGCAGCCGGACAGGGGGGCAGGTTCGAGTAAGTTGAGTATGTCCGTATTAGTCTTGGAGTTGACTGACCGGTTTGGAAGGCTGTGATTGGCCCCGCGGTTTCAGTGCTGGACAGATGCGATGACAACAGTGTCCGACGAACGGGCTGCCATTGGTACGCACGTACAAGCATGTGCCAGACAGAGATGCGACGCCATGACGGACGCCGGTTGCTACATTGCACATTAGGGTGTATCCTACGCTCCATTTCTCACGACTGACCTATTACTGTGCCTGAATGAGCATGCAGTCAGCAGAATATCCCACTGACTACTCAGATAGCAAATCATTCTCTGAATTGAAACAATCACCGATCCTATTAGGCGGAATTGTAGCTCTAATGGTCGAAATAAACCAGTGATATGCATGCGATACGTTGGCCTGGGTAAAAAGTGGACTCAATTAATCGGGGTATACGACGTCAAAAAAACTAAACAGACTGCCAGTATAACACAATCATTGGCACGCGTCTCATCAGAAAATAATCCTATAACTCTTTTAATTTTGCTATTATCGCGATCAGGAGACGCAAAGCATACGTTAATATATATGAAGACTGGCCCACTTTACAAAGATCGAGGAAACGGTGAACATGGAACTGGTCATTTTTTAAAAATCGCCGTATGCTAAACCTTCAGCCACAACTTTCAATAAGAAGGGATTTCACGGCAAACGATCGCGAAAATCAATTGACTACTCCGAGTTCAAGTGTTCCAGGTGGCTGGAAAATCCAGGAAATAGAGCCAGCATGCCATTGTGTAAGAAATACTTCGAGATTACGCGAAACATTTATCAGTACGATAATACCAATTAAGCAACCACGTCTAGTCAAAGACATAACTTAGAAGTCAGATTCGTAAATTTAGGTTCATAATCCAGAGAGATTAAGCAAGAAGTCCGCTTCCCGCTTGACAGTCACTATGGGCTAACAATGTTGTCATAGGGGAGGGCGCCGACTGTAAAAGAACCGGAAGAGAAAGTTCATTACTTCTGAAGGGTGAAATGCTGTATATCCCATGAGCCCAGTAAACTGAAGTCGACGAGTGAGGCTATGCATGGTCCCCGTCCACCCCTTACCTCGGCATGGCTGTAGCAGAGATCTGTCAGACACCAGTGCGGGAGGTCAACCGTCGCAGGTCTGACGTACATTATAACCGCTAGTTGTCTAGGTACTACAATGGAGAACAACCTCGTAGAAAGAGTTTGCGATGAGCCCGGAAGTAGCTAAGATTTATTTCCAGCAATATGGAAATGCACTGTTTCGGCAGTCTTCATTATCGTTTCTACGTTGGTGCTGGACTCAGGGTCCTGAAGTCGAGTGCAGCCATAATGACGCAATGAACCTATATTAATAGGGGACAGAATGGACCTGGTGGAGCGGAAAGAGAAGATCGGTGATACCACTTTGCCAGACGTTTTTCCGGTAAAACCCACAATCAAGGAACATAAAAAGCCATCGGCTGGTGATCTGGACGGATGGGACGAGGTCAGGCCCTCGGGTACTTTATGGTTATCATCCACCAGTGATCGCTGCAGAACTCGGTCAAATAAGTGGAAAGCGTACCCGTGAGGCAAATGCGGCCACAACCTCTCGCTTTATATTCACAGATTGGTCGTCCTCCTTCTGCAAGGCAGCAAGAGCCTGGAAGGTCAGCTGACTGGAGGTCCGACTACGGGTGGCCGGTTCACAGCCAGTAAGGGCACGTTGCTCCAGGTGCTCTCGATAGAACGCCAGCGCTGTGGGATGCTGCCTTAGCAGGAGGCCTAGCGAAGCTGCATCCAGTTGAGCAGTGTCTTGCAAGGCCATTAGAACCTGCAACAGTAAGTCTGTGTCGCCCGACTCGACGGCCCGAGTCAGGGCCAGACCGTGCTTGTTCAACCGCAACAGCAGAGGTATCTCAAGCGAGGGCCGAGGCTCCAGTTCCAGCAGCTTCTCCGCCAGATTTCGGTGCCCGCACTCTGCTGCCCGAGTGGCCACGTCGGTGAAGGAGAGGCTGGGCACAACGAGGCCGCCGCCACCACCACTGCCGGCAGTGGCTGACCAACGCTGATTGCTAGGAGAACCGGCCAGTTTGGTCAGCACATCGGTCAGGCGACGGAGAAGTAGATGTAGTTCGGGGCCCTGGTCAGCACCGCTTGGCAGGCGGGTGACCCAGTGCGAGAGGATGCGCGTCATGCCGAGGGTGCGCAATTTAGCGCTCTCCTCCGGAAAGAGAAGGGAGGGATGCTGTTGGTGTAGGCGCACCAGCTCGACGGCCATTGGATAGTGGCCGCAAGACAGCAAACGGTCCAGCAGCGCCAGTGGACCTATGCTCTCGTACTGGAACCAGGTGATGGCGATGGAGATCCATGGTACAGCTAGGTTGTTGAGCAGACGCAGGGTATTGCATATTTCCACGGTTCGTTGGGAACTGAGTAAGAAAAGGGCGTTGGGGGAGAGGACGGATATGATCCCGCATATGCGCCAATCCAAAGAGTTACTACGTGAACCCTAGGGAGGGGGGACTATAACAATTGTACTGCATGCTGTGGAGTAAGTGGTGAACAAATTGCACAGAGGACGTTAGCATATACTTTAACCATGGCGACGGGGAGGGTGAGCGTCAAATGACCTGACAACCACCTGAAAAATTTTACCTCCGGAAAAAAGCATGGTAAGCGGGAGGGCACATTTAATCAGACCTTCACTTTGTTCCTATGGATGCCTGATATCTACTGCCGAAGAATTATTTGAGGCGAGCATGTGTGGTCATCAGCCAAGATTATGGTACACAAATCTCTCACCTGTTTGCTAATTTATAATATGGGTGGGAGTGATGCTTTTTCGAGAAACCGGAATAAGTTGCTAAACTGAGACAAGGGGTTTACGAAAAGAACAGCGGCCCATTTACTTTTAACAATTCTGTTAAAGTGCACCGCGAAGCAGAACGAAAAACGTTCGATTGAAATGTTTCCCATCCAATTTTTGGGGAGTAAATTATGATAAAGTGTCAGGCCAACTAAACGAAAAACACGTTTAGTGCACATGTTAGTAGGCAAGCATCGATCTGTTTAGTATCACGGAGCAAACAGATCTCGAATAGGTCGGTAGGGGGTCACAAACAGGCGACCATCTACCAGGTCCTAAGGCATCTATTCAGCCAGCCATAGCGCCGACAAACACGTTGGGCCTGAAATGCAAGCATGAGAACGGTGCGTAGGTGGTTAGCAGATGCTGTCTAACCGGTGAGTCAAGGTCACCATCGGGCCGGAGTTCATTGGTGCTTTGACACCTGCAAGTCCGTATCGGAGAAAACTGGGTAGATGTTTACACGGGAAAAGGCTAACACCAATCCCTACGGCTTTATCTGTCCTTCCCCCTGTAGCTGTTTGTTTGGCCGTTTTGTGGTCAAGTAGGTTGTCGCCTGCTCGTGATCACGACCAAACCATAATCTGGAAGCCGAACAAAACACTGCTTGACCACTAACGGTGTTTCAGGTTCACATACCCAAAATTCTGCTTGAAGAAAAACATCACTTTTGCAGAAGTGTCAGAACCAAATACGGATATTTCAAAAGAAGCAAATGCATTGAGTGGGCTTAAAAAAACTAAAGGATGTCTTTAACATATTCTTCCTTATTGCTCCGAATAAAATATACGCACATGACTTAGCAACGGTGATTAAAAAACAGTCGATGTTTGACATATTTTAAAGACAACTAAGTGAGCTGATGGGAATCCTGGTCCCATACCACGCAAATGGAAATGGTTGTGACTGTCCCTACTTAGGAGAGATGTTGCTGTTACCATCTCCGCACATACCCAATAATGTAAGTGGATCATAAAAAGTAGCACTGGGGGTTTTGCGCTGGACTAATATAGGCTGCTAAGACGACCGCAGTGCACACTTTAGAATGCTAAACAATCAAGTCAGGTGGAGGTGCCACTTAGGGATGTTTGACTTTCTGTGAGTCGTATGCGGTCAAAAGCTGGACATTAACCACCGACCGAGGAACATCATTGGCGAAAACGGTAGCAATTTTACAAATGATCATGCAATCTAACAGAACTTAATAGCACAAAAGCCAGCAGACTGGCTATACTCCACCATGAATCAAACAGTGAGATAGTTCAGAATGCATTCAGGTACTAAACGCCCAGAAGAATTTATGACGATCCGAGAGACGCGCGCTCGCCTCTCAAACGGTTCTCCCTACGACTATACTGCTGCCGCAGGCCAAACGAAACATAGATTCACCTAGAGATTACATCCACAGGCCTATCTTGATTGCGGTACGCAATACAAACTCCGATGTAGAGTCAACATAAGCAGTTGCGTATCGGCGGTAATTAATGACCGACAAAGCCAGGAGGGACTGAAATGGCTATCTTCATTTCTCTGCCCCTGACAGCAAGACGGCGGTCGAAGAGGTACTCTCAGGTTGTTGAGCACTAAGCCAAATGCATGTGAGCTTTGGACCCGCGTCGTCTCGACTACGACCGGGAGTATTCCGACAACGGGCTGGTATATAGCGAGCTGATGACGGCAAATGGGCCAGAAGTGATTATTTCAGCCTCGAGTTCTGGATATGGACGATCAAAAACAGTCTGAGCTTCTTGGGAGCACAAACTGTAATGAAAGAAGGGCAGCCAACGTACTGCGTACCATTTGAGTAAAGAGAAATATGACAGAAATGTAGAGCCGTCAAAAAAGAGAGAACCGGATTCTTACAGCTCATTAACTTTACTGGCATCAAGACCGTGAGCCTTATCCGGGGAGGTGAGCACCACAGAGAGAAAGCCACGGCCGAAACGCGCAGCACTCAGTAACGCCTTTGCGGTCGATTTTGCGGCCAGGGCACAGTGGCTGGCAGCGTCCAGGCATTGGGACACGGCTTCCAACATTCGAACGCCGGACTGAATGGACCGTAGGTATTCATGGGAACCGCCGGAGCGCTCCTCCCAGTGCTTGTAGGCTGACAGTAATAGCACGGCCGGACAGGAGGCGCCGATGCGACCGAGATTCTCCAGGGGAGAGGGGACGCGTTGCAGAAGCTCATGACTGCTGGGAGTGAGGATGCGCAGTCCATCAACCTGAAAAATGTGACGAGTCATGTCTAGGATTATGCTCTCGTTAGACTGCAGGGACGATCTGCCTGTTGTGGTATATGTGCTGTCAGCACATTAATGGACTGGGCAGGCGATACAGCCGAAATCTAAGCATCTGAACGGTACAAACTATCGATAACGGATTGTTACGCAAACTCTCGGATACGCAAAAACCCTGGCAGCTTGGGCTCAGATACGAAACAACTGTTCTTCGTAATGTGCTCTCTCTTCACCCAGTCTTCTGATCTCAACGCTCAGAAACAGGCGAGACGATTTGAGCCTTTCGTTTGTATCGGAAATCGGAAGCGGATTTTATCAAAATTGTCTCCAACTCCACACCAAAGCTCTAAAGTGAAGTGAATAACACGCATTCAGCCCTGGAATCAGGCTGGATGAGCTAACATCACTCCTAGGCATTCTAGACGACAGCCAACCGGAGGCAAATCCGTGACTTAATGGTAGAATGTCTGACTCAAACTATCAATGAGCACAATCCAGGCTTGAGCCCCAAGCCTTCAAGTTTAAGGGCTAGGGTGTGGATGACTGACGACGTTCAATACGACAGAAATGGCCGCGCCAGGTCCCCCTGTCTTTGCCGAAGAACCCCGTAAACTACTTGTTCGCCTACATAAAATAAACTAGTTTCCATAAAGTCAGACGCACGCTTATAGTATGGTACTGATTACCCAAACGTCGATAGAAAAACACTCCTTTTTGTGGCCCTAAATAGTCGCTTTCAGACCTAGGTATTTGTTTACATTTCTCCATGACGAAGAAGGAATAAGTATAAAATAAGTTGTTAAGGTGTTTGCACATACTTGGCGTACTGACGCTAGTTTTCTTAAAGATTTGACACAAAGTGAACACCAAATCGTCTACAATGCGGCAAATGTACCAGCCCATCTAACCGAATAAAGAAAAAGTCTGCTGCAGGGGACGACTACAAATATAGTACGCGTCAACATTAATGAAGCCTTGGTCACGATTTAAAACTGTCCCTTTGAAAGAATAATACTATCAACTTAGAGTTGCGCTACTAGTTGGTCTATACTCCATCCTTGGGTAACCAAAACACAGGATGATATGGATTTCGGATGTGCATTTTTGCAGCCTTCTGTCTCGATCACAGTTGAAGGAAATAATGTTTGCATAGCGTGCTTTATGCAAATTTATCTTCGATATCTGCATAAATTTAACCAAAATCTTTGTTAGGTAGGCAAGACAGCTCCAATTATTACGTTTCCTTTGTTGGAAATGACGGCTCCTTCATAGTCCATTCTTGAAGGAAGATGGCTTTTTGTTTTAAAAAGTTTGCTAATTCCCATTTTATTCTTCACACGTCCCGCGTTTTCACGTACGTCAAAGGATTCTAATCTAACTGACGTGCAGTTTTCTTAAAACGAAATTGCACATCTCTTTACATAAATAGGGAGAGACCTTCTGGTGGTCATAAAGCATTGTAAAAGACATCGGTCACGCTAAGCGTGAAATAGCTTCGAATTTTACAATATGTTAAGCAGTAATGCAACAATCTCGGTCAAGTCGGCGCACGTTGCATCAACTCCAACAGGACATTTGGAGGACCACACAGACCTTGCGTACCCTTTTTCTGCCTTGTCAATGTCTCATATTGTGCAACAGATGGGACACGGCAGTCCACTGTGTGCTCCACAGGAGGGCGAGAGCAGGGGCGGTAACTTGCGCATGAATTGGTTTGGTGTGATATTAGACTTGCGCTTAATCTACCGTGCCCTCTCCTCCTTCGCTACCTGGGCCGGGTGTTATGACCAAGAGGACTGGAGGCGGGAGAGGCCGCGGGTGGCTGGCACGGCGAAAACCCGCTTCTAAGCTTACCACAAGACCCCTTGATCCGCAGCGTATGCCTGACAGGGATTTTCAACAATAACGACAAAGATGGGGGGACGGCAGGGATTCCCATGGTCCGTTTTAGGGACACAAGATAAAACACAGTAGCAAACTGAATGAATCCCTCTCATTAAAATCGCTCGAGATCGCGACGTAATGCTTCCAAAGGTTGCTTAACTTTCGTCCCTCAGAGTGGCTACTTCTGAATTTTGTGGACATGTGGCAAACCACTTATACGTTTTCCATTCGATCCGCAAAAGGAAAGGGTAAGACACGCGAATATGGACCTTCCCGCATTGCGGGCAGTGTTGCGCTAAAGAGTTAACGTTAGAGTTGGGGTTAAGGTTACGAGACAGGAAAAGGTCCCTTTGTTGGAATTTGGTCGTAGACCACTTTTAGTACGGAAGGTCCTTAATCCCGTGCCTAGCCAAAAAAAGTTCGAAGTGTACGTTTTTTCACTATTTCCATAACGGGGCGTGAAAAACAGTCTTGGGAAGATTAATCTCGCATAATTCATTCGGTCTTTTTGCTTTGCACAAAATGACATTCAAATACTGAATGATTTACCATAGTGGCTGCGCGGTACTAAATAAAGGCCCGAAAACGCATGTTTTGCCGATACTGTGCCGTTGCATGAGGAAATTAAGAAGGGCAGCTTGAAGACTGGAGCTGGTATACGAGAAAGTACACGATAAACGTTGGAGGACTCACTGTGAGCCGAATCCCTCGCATCTGCATCACGCTTCCCGCATACTGATAGTAGTCCAAAAGGCAAGCCAGTAGATGAGTGCTAACCAAGCTGCTGGCCAAGCATTCATTCACGGTCTTCGTTTGCTGATCCGTCTAACGTAAGCATTAGATTTAACACACTCAGACGCCAGATCCGTAAAAATCGAATAATGCAGCCATCTCAGTCTGGTTCTCATCTTCAGGGATGAAGTTGTCCTACCAATTGGCAAGCTCTAAGCAACAAATTTTAAGGTGACGTTATTCGGCGTGTACCAAAACCATATCCTAGTGAGGAAGCATGAGAAAGGGTCCAATTAACTCTCCCCCTCACCACTTGAATTGTTTTTTTTTTCAGAGATAAGACTAAACCGACCAGATCAGATCTTCACCGCCGTTCTAGGCGCTCAAACGACGCCAATCTAACTTTCCGAGACACTTTTCTAATAACAGAATTTTGGAGCGTTTGATGTCTGATGTTGTTTTGTCAGACGTTAAAGGGTCAGAAACCAGTAGCTAGTGGATACATAAACAGGTTTTCAAGAGGGAATCCAACCTCAACTTCCGTGTGGATGGACGTGGGATAGAAGAATTCATAGACGTTTTTCTCGACGTCGACAAGGACGATAAAGTTGGTCCACTGAACGGCGATGGTGAAATTATCAAGCCACTTAAGGGCAAGAGGACGACAGCCCGAGACTGAGGTCTTCTCCTCGCTACCCACTGCCGACACACGGCCTCTGAGTGGTAGCTCAAATTTCACCTCCGAGAAGTCGAGGCTTCCCACCCACAGTACGTCAGTGTCTAAGAAGAGGGCCACGGACTGTTCGTCACCCGAAACAGCCATTTTGATGACTGTCGAGAAGTTGGAGGAGAAGTAGGAGGAGGGCAACTCCACCTAAAGTAGAATAGCAGCTTTTTAGGTTGTTGTGGATAGTAATAGCACAGCGTTAAGTCCCGACAATGTCTGAGTACCAAAAAGATTTCGCATGAAGGACAACTGGAACGTTAAAAGAGCCATAAGAATGAAGAACAACTAGCCAGAACAGACGCGTGCAGTCACGTGCAAACTAACTAGTAATACTATCAAATAAGGTCTTTCGATATGTGAAAATAAAACGAATTAAATCACTCTAGGCCCTGTAAAACTCAAAATCAATGTAAGCCTGCCTTGTTGGTGCTGGCTATCAAGATGAAGGACTGCACCAGTGTTCAGCTCCTTCCAGCGAGACGACGAAAACCCGAGTGAGACTTCCAACACAACTACGCGTTACCCGACGCGTCTACAGATAACCGACAGTGGAACGGTCTGCAGAGAAGATTAGCTACGAAATAAGAAGGCTGTCGAATCTGACAAAAATGCTGTGACGGACGATGCATCAGTAGGCCTTCCAGTGCGAATGGGTACGGACCTGAAGAATCGGTTACCTATAAAAAGGTAATAAGCCATAACGGCATTCATCTCGTAAGCCCACATCGGTCGTCCGGCACAATCCTGGAACCTCTAATTGGTGTCGGGGCGGTGGATGGCGGCGTCCACTACCGAATCCAGGAAGAATAGGAAACCACCACGCACAAAATAGTCAAATGCAACCGCCGTCCGGTGAAGTAGTGATTCGGTGGACCGTAAGATGACCGGAGGTATGACTTCAGTGCGCCTCTGTTGGACTTTTTAAGGGTTAATAGAATCCATAGGAGCAATTTCCATCCCCTCAACAATAATCACTATTCACCCGGACAGCCACCACGCGCGACGCGAGTTCTCTACATAAGGGCGACAGCAACTCCCCTTTAGCTACTGAATTTGATTATTTTCGCATCACCACCCCCCCCCCCATAACCTCCACTGTAAGCTGATTGATAGTTTTAACAGTTGGAGCTAGTCCTACCGTTTGATCCCCAGATCGGTAATTAGATATACCTGGCGGCACTAAACTGCATGGTTCGCGACTATTTCGCAGTTCTTCGCTGGGAAGTGGATCCACTATCTGCCACCTGTAGACGTGTAGAGGAACCCACAGTCAGGACAGCAAACTGGGAGCGTCTCTCGTGGGTTTCAGTGTTCCGTCGTTATTATATTGAAAACTGAGTCAGAATGAGTTGAAATACTTCAATAATGTTGGCACTGTTTTTGCCTCACAGGCACTTGACTATTACTTGAAACCAAATAAGCCCGTGTCGATACTTCAAACCTGGACAAGAAGCGGGATTTTAACTCGAAAAACCTGCTAAACACCTTTCCGGGACTCAACGAAAAACGAACTAACGGGTGTCTGTGCGAGTCCGAAAGCTCAGATTAATAAATCTAGTGTTCCAGTAATCGCGCCTTAGTCCTCTTCACGATTCATCAATGCCTTGGGAGAACATCAGCAGACAAAGGGTCAGGCAAACTGCCTCTTCTAACCGATAGGTAGTACGCTAGGTATCTTAAGAATGACCGCTACGTTTGGAACACCCTATACATATCCCTCAAGAAGGCCTCGCAAACTGATGGGGGAAGTGATAGAAGAGGAACGACTGCCAGGTCGCAAATGATCACCTTGTGGGTGCTGCCGACTCCAAGGCGGAAGATGTGCCTCGAGAAGACCAACATTATCCAAGGACCCTTGAAAGCGTCCAAGTTGAGGCCTGGATTCGAGTTGTGGGATGAGATAACATTCCACAAGAAGGAGGGTCGTGCCAAATGCGGGATATCGGCGATTGCTAGGATTCGCTGTCGTTCCAGACTGGTTGCTATGAAAATGCGCGAATTGCCCGTCAGATAGGCGACCGCTGTGTGCTAAGTAGATTGGAGAATGTAAAATTTCAGAGGATGACAAAGGCCAGCGAGCTGAACAAAAAATTACAAAAAGGGATCGGACACGCACATTCTCGTAAGTAAAGAATTTGGCCTTGACTATTTGAGCAGTTTCGGCTTCTTTGCCCAAGCTTAAACGGCGTTTGAATGTGGCACTCATGGTGAGTAGTGTGACGTAGCCAGATCTTTGGACAACAGCAAGTTCGTCCTCCGTTGTCCAACCGATGGCCACTGGGGGGGCATCCTTCCACTACGGGGTGAAAGAAGGAAATAAATGTCTAAAAGCGGCTTGGTAAAGGCAAAGGCAGACCGGTTTCTTATCTCAAAGACGAACTGGAAATGAATAAAAGCTTCCAACGGTTCTTTTAGACGTACAGAACGGAGTATATGACCTTCGAGGGCAGGTTTGGCAACATCTCCCCCTTCCTTCGGGCATCTTCTCAAGGTGTATTTATCTCCAAAACAATGCAAATAAGGCAGACTGGGCGAAATATAAAAATTTTCACAACTAAAACAGTTATTGAGACTCGGGATCGAGTCGCCAAGCTCTCCGAAACAGCATCAGGCCCTGTAACTGCTAAGTTATGGCAGCTAGATCTGTCGACTACGAAAATTAATCGGTATTTCCCTCTTTCAGACCAGTAAGATGAGGTTATTTTCAGTCTCATCAATTAGTTTTTTTGAGATGACGTAAAAAATGATCTTAAAAAGTCGGGGTGATAAGAAAACCCAGAAAATTTGAACCACAGGAAAACCTTACAGCACGACGAAAAAACGCTAAAATAAGCCTATGGGTGAGGCTATGCAGACATTTAGAACAGCACGCAAATCCGTCTTTCACCGAAAATAGCGTATACACAACAGTAAAAGAGCTGTAACTGATGAAGGAAGCCGTATTTGGCCATAAAAACAAGGGCAAAGGAGATGAGATAGAGTTTGGTCGTCTTGGGCAGAGTGCACTAAGTGGGCCTCCCGTCTGCGGGATAACACAGTACAAAAGTGAAAAGCAAATCAGGAGTGCTTTTGATGTAGGTACACTGAGCGAAAGACGCGCGAAGCACGCCTGAGCCCGTCAGGAGTGATACAGCAAACTCACCAAGTTTTCCGCGATCGTCTTTCCGGAGGATGTTGTAATACGAAGGAAGGGTTTCGTCGAGGATGTGGGCCGTTGTAGGAATGCTGTTTAAGAAGTTGTGGTACTTTATCGGAGGGAATTACCGATCTGACCATAAGTCCTTCTGATTGCGATGAAGAAGTCATCAAAGTTAATTGAATCCGACAATGACAGGCTGAACAGCTTGAGTCTTCTGTATTTCAGTGAAATTTATGACTTTTAAATCCTACCTATAATAATTTGACCCGAGGGCGTACCAGTCATCGTTAAGGTTCTTCATTTGTGTTGTTTCGACTTCGTATTTGCAGTTCAAATTTTCATTTTACGAAATCTATGGGAAGACAAAAAATACAAATATTTAAGTAGCAAGTTGCGTCTAAAATGGAGTGTTTTGTAGGGGCCAAATTACAATGAACAACAGGGTGAAACTCGTGAAAGCAATATAAATGTTAGAAATATATATTTCGAAGATATCATATACACGGAAGGTCCATCGGAAAATTAAGTTGTAGTGGTGAATTTTCAAGTTGGTTACAGCAACCCATCGCCAGGCGAAAAGAGTAGTGGAGATTTGGATAAATGCCCCAGAGGGCTTGGGGACACAGAGGTTACATAGACAAACAGACGCCCATATGAGGGGGCGAAAAGCGTGTTCAGAAGGATACCGGAAGCTAGAGAGTTTGAAGACTTCAGCTATGGTTTACCGTCTCGCAGAAGTGTCGAATCAGTGAGATCGTACATGTCCGAGCATGGATTGGCAACTGTTGTTTTAGGGTGGGCGAAAGCCAGTGAACTGTTGGCACAGACCTTTGTAGTAAGCGTCCAGGTCGACGTGGCGATTCATGCTGTTGATGTTGGAGTGTCAAGCTTCGATAAATTTTCACGCCTGTTTGGCATCAGCACTGGCGATCACTTCGGTCTCGTCCAAAATGAAGTAGTGGTTGAACTCAAGGGTGCGCGTAAACACGAGAGGGAAGGGGTCCCGTCGGTGGAGGGTCAGGTTATGGTCATTAATTGGGGTCAGAAGTCGTCCGCCCG
>CACRXP010000922.1:106056-119246 GCA_902702965.1 Spirometra erinaceieuropaei | reverse complement strand
CTGCCGGCCACTGCGCCCCATCTCAGCATCAGCTGGTTAACCAGGTCGGACAATCGACTGGTGTACTGGAAAAGGGAGAGTGAGGCCGACTCTGGGGTTCCATTCTCGTGGATCTTCAGCAAACTTCTGACTAAACAATATGATGCGCTCGAATCTATCACCACACGCTAAACACCTTTGGTTGGGAGGTTGCCAACTGACGGCACAACTTGGAACCCGAAGTCGGTCTAGTGTGTTTGTTTGCAATGATCGACTGGTGAACTGAGTCAGGCTCAATGGTTCCTTACTATGCCTAAACGGGCTCTCCCGCATGCGAGATCCGGGCTAAGTAGGCGCAGACAGGTTGCTTAGCTCTGTCACCCACTTGCGCCCAATCCTCGCATCAGATAAATGACCGGCTCGGACACTTAACTGGTACCTGGTAGGGGGAGGAGGGAATGAAGTTGAGTCTTTAAACTCCGTCCCCACGGCGCTCGGCATATACTCATCAATACAAACTGACACGCCTTCAAAATATCGCAGCGCGCTAAATGCCGTGGCTTGGAAGGCTGTCAACTGATGGAATAACTCGGTCCTCCTCCCAGAACTGAAAGTCTCTATAGCATTCCCACTGTTGGAATCGGAACCGTCCTTCCTTGTTTATGTAAAAGCACGGTCGATCGTGCGCAGGCCAGACAAGCGACACCCGCAAATGGGCTGTTTAGCTTTGTAACCCACTGTGCCTACGGTCTTCCTAACGGTCTTGACACCGAGCTGGGATGGATGGGGGAGAAGACAAAGAGGTCGATACAGGGCAGTTCCATCATCAAAAACTAGTTTACGCGTAAGTCAGGGGCCTTGCGCCCACCTTGGAGTGAGGCACAGTGGACAACGCCAGTAAAGACGGTTGAGTTTTCATTGTACAAACCGTCATGGATTTGCACCGTGTCACATAGTGACAATTACCAGGTATGGCTATACGAAGTTCGTCTTGTGCGCTCATTATATATAAAACGGTCGAAATCTTCAGTCGTCGTACGGAAATTTAATAAATCAGTGGTCCTCCATCCCAAAGGATTATGGTCGACTTTTAATGACAAGGATGCCGGTATGACTACGATGACAAGACGACAAATACGACGGTTGGTCGTAATCGCATGCTCAAACAACGGTGCGTACGCCACAGGACCCTTACTGACTTCGTAAACAGTCCAGTAGAGTTCACAAATTTGAAGGAAATTGATAAAGCGAGAGAAGAAGCCGAGGAATACTGCCGCCACAAGCAGTATAATTATCGCCCTAAGCACGTCACAGCAATGTGCCATGGGCTGTTGTGTGTGACGTTTTTCTCAAACAACTTGAGGCTAGCAGAGGCGTCAAAGAGGGCAGGAAATTTGTGAACGCGTGTAGATTCTGGTTCACTGTGAGGTGGATGTTGCCGTATCTACGTAATACATCACGTAGCTGCGAAGCGAGCTCGCCCTGATCGGCTGCGGATGGTTGACTATCGGATAACTATATGAGACCTTGTGGTTATTGAAAATCCTAAAAAGGCAACGAGGCGTTTCTCGCGTATGTAGCTCTTAAAGATAGGCTGTCTCCATTCACAAAGATGTGAGAGTACTGCTAGGCGATGAAGTGCAAAGTGAAACATACGGAATTGTGGGTGGAACCACTTCGGCGAATCGTTCTATAAATGAGACGACTTCGACAACAAAGTCACAAACGGTAGCCTCCCTTTACTGCAAAGAACAGTCATCGCTTTATTCCGTAGTGACGGGAAAAGACGAATGGGAAGTCGGTGAGGAATCAGTGGTCACACGTTGTGCTGTGAAGTAAAAGGCAATTAATTTAGTGCACATAGATTGTTTAAGGAGTCTCAACTTTGTGAAGGGACCTCTTCTTGTCGTTACGTTGCGCAGGAGTATCATCAAGGGCGAGCAAGGCCAAGTTGCTCCCTAACTTTCATATTCGCGGCGTACGGTGTTCAATAGCCAGTAGCAATTCGACCAGCACTTAGAAGCCCCCACATATATGTGGAATGTGGCCATGGCCATCCAGCATTTTATCCGAAAATTATCTGTGTTCAGTCATTCGGTTTAATTACAGTGATATGTAGACGAAAACCCGTACTATGTCTATGATAACACCACATGGCTCAATATAATTCGTTTGGAGTGCACAGTCCCCTAGGGACCAGGCCTGGTGACAACCCTGCCAGCACCAGCCCCCTCATGGCCCCGCATTAATGCGCTGCACGTGAATCTGATACCCAGGGACATTCGAGCTGAGAGAGGAATATTTGAGTACAGCTTTATGAAGTGGCGTGTAAACGACTTGCAAACAAACCAACTAATACTTTCAGAACAACACAAAAATCGCGATACATGAACAAAAGGCACCCGCAATGAAATAATTCTTCGTAGGCGGAGAAAACAGCAAAAGAACTGCTCGCGTGAAGAAAGGCGAGTGTGTTGAGGACGTCTCAAACAGAGGAAACTAGAAGATAATATTAAAAAGGTCATAAACATATGATGAAAAGTGTATGAGTAAGTGCAAAATCGTGTCAAACATGTGTGTCAATAATGAGCTAAACAAAAGTGCCAGATTTTTTATATGGTAAAAGCACGAACTGCAGTGCAGATGTTTTGATTAACCATTTTCAGACCGCATATGATGCGTAATCTTTCCCCTGATGGTTTTTCATATCGTTTATTGAAGCTCTTAATTTTGAAACCACGAAGAGACGTACGTTTTTAGCGTTTTCATGTCACGGAGATACTTGGATCAAAACAGGCAATATCATGGAAGACTTTACTCATAGGCATGTGAATTTGGATGGAAATCGGTCCGCTAAGCACACCTACTCTCCCCGCATTATTGACTCATCGGTACTATGACTTCAGAAATTTTTGCACATCCTTCATCTTCATTCTTCACCAGCAGTACGAAGTACCTGGAGCACCAACCCACACTCGCCGCAGCCGTCCCAACTGTCTTACCTGGCCTGCATATTCACTCGACGCACGGGTCTACTAGGTCGTATACGCATTCATAAAGGCTGCGGTAAACAACCACCGGCCACATCTCACAATCACTAGTTCACCCACCTGCACCTGCACTACACAACAACATCACCCATTAGGACACGGTGGAAGGACTTAATTGCCGCCTCCCACGCAAGTTGGTAGTGTGCTTCTCCTCTCCGTCTCCCTGCGGCTCCTCTGTTGCATATGTGATCCGAGTATGAGACTATTACGGTGCGCCAATCACCGTAGGTAGGAAGGCTGCCGACTGACGCCTCAACTCCGTCCACGCAGTCTGCCCAGTACTGTGTGTTGGTGTAGAGTCGCGGATCGATGGGCCAGGAGTCAGGCTGTCTCGGTTCTTCTTAACGTGACCTCTGGTGATCTCACGCATTTAAGGAATGTGTGTGTACTTTGTGGACAGTGCCTCTCGGTCGATGACTGACCTGTTACCAAGTCATTGAAGAGTCATGGTCCAGGCTTAGCGCAGGGCCGAGTGCCACCCATCTAGGACTTAAGGATTATGAGCATCTGTTATGTCAGGACTAACAAACCGTGAACCTCTTAGCCTGTTGTAAGCTGGCAGTTCTCTGACACCTGGTTCCATGTCGGTAGATGCGCTTGCACTCCCGCTGGGCGTACAGTTCGTGTGCATTGTTGCCCAGTCATCTTCAACTTCCCGACATGTTGTTGGCTGTTGTTAGTAAAAGCCCCGGCCGAACGTTTTTTTGTGATCCAGGGAGTACAGTGGCACGCCTAGGTAGGGGTCCAACCATGCCAACAACCTTTGCCCTCTCCCGCCTCCGGTCTCCGCGACAATATATTCACACCGGGTTCAGGTAGGCGGGGTGGGGAATGTGCGGAAAACGCTGCGCAGGTCAACACCTACTAAAGACAAATTCACGCCAAGTCAATGGTTACCAGTTCACCTGCCCGTCATTCCCTCCCCCAAGTCCTACCCCTTTTTATCCACGTCAGATGTTTTCGATGCTACAAAAGTTTTTGCAAAACCGGAGGGTTGCATCCGGAACATTTGCCCCGTGGGCAGCCCAGAACTGGACGATGTAGCCCACTTCCCTCAGAAACTAACAGCCTTTCCCTTCAAACTTTTTGTTTTAAATGCCAGATCCTTGCTTAATACGATGCCTTTGCTTCAGACTCAGGTGTTCGTCCATTGTCCTGATATTGTTTTAGTAACTGAGACGTGGGCATCAGCCTCAGTAGCTGACTCCAAACTCTCGCTTCTAGGCTATAAATGCATTCGAAATGATCGCCAAGATAGCCGTGGTGGGGGCAGCTGCGTCTACGTTAAGCAAACACTTACGTTTTTGCCGTTGGACCTCCCGCATTTTTCCGCAGTAGAAGTCAGCTGCTGGCTCCAGGTTGCATTAAAAAATAAGTTCTCCTTACTCGTTGGCTGCGTCTATCGTCCTCCTAACGTCAACGATAATTTTGATCGTTTACACTCACAGGCATTTCATGCTGCGGCCGACTCAAGCTTTAAGTATCAATTGGTTGCGGGGGACTTTATTCTTCCCGAAGTCCGCTGGTCTCCGCCTTCAGGCCCCAGAATGTTCGAAGACATTCTTGAGGCTGTGGATGTCGGGATGTGGACTCAGGTTGTCGACATTCCCACCCGAGGATCAAGCATGATTGACTTTATTTTCTGTAGAGGCTGCATGCCATCGTCAGTGTTATCCCTAGGCCCACTTGGGGGCTCAGAACATTACATAGTTGTTTAAACGTTGGAATTCGAGGCTGACATAACGTCGCCCCCAAAGTATAGCTTTTTCCGCAATTTCCGATCAACTCGCTCAACCGAATTATTAACACACCTTCATTCCTACGACTGGACTGATTTCTTCCTTAGTTCGGATGTGAATGTTTGCACTGCAAGTCTGTACGAAATTTCGGATCCGCTTATTTCTCGTTTTGTCCCCCATAAGAAAATTATTAATGTTGGGATGAGGTTTTCCTACCCTTACCAATTCGTCGCAGATTGTGCCGACTTTATCGTCGATTCCATCTTCAGAACAATGTTTCTGTCCTATCCTTGATTCGTGATATTTTTGATCGAGCTAAGAGATTGTCTGAAGAAAAACAGCTAGCCGAAGAGGTCCAGTTTACTGAAAACCATACGTTAAGTGTCTCGAAACTTTTCTCTAGAAAAATACGAACTCAGAGAAAGACGAAGCATCCCATCCTCCGAGACGCTCTCGAAAATCCCATAGTTGATGCCCAGTTAACCGCTGATAGCTTCAATGATTTCCTGTCCAAAACGTTCATTGAAGACTCGACCACTCCGCTTCCGACCATCCAGACATTGACCGGGGCAGTTCTCGAAACTATCACCTTCAATCTGTGGGATGTGACTGTTGCGATTCGGCGTTTTCGTCAATCTTATAGTCCAGGCCCTGATGGTGTCCCAGTAAGCATTTTAAAAGCCGAAGCAAACACGATCTCCCCATACCTCTTATGCAAGATATTTAATCTTGCTCTTGAAACTGAAACCTATCCTAACTTGTGGAAGGAATCACACATTTTGCCCATTCCTTAGCACGGCAAATCTACATCATTTGATGACTTTCGGCCAATAAACACCCTCCCCGCAGTTTCGAAGATCTTAGAGACATTGATCAAGGATAAGATGATGCGTCACTTAACAGTGAATAACCTACTGAGTGCTGCTCAGCATGGATTACTCAAAGCTCGATTTGTGACACCTGTCAGCTCTCTTTCTTTGACTATGTTCTTCAATCTAGGGACCATGGTTTTGCACTTTACACTGTATATTTCGATTTCACTAAGGCTTTTGATCGTATTGACCATGCTCTTCTTCTCTTGAAACTGTTCTCTTTCGGTGGCAAACTTTTGAATTTTATATCCTCTTACCTGGGCACTCGTACACAACGAGTTAAGATTTCCAATACCATCTCCAACCCCACACGTGTGAGGAGTGGAGTCATTCAGGGTAGTGTACTCGGCCCGCTTTTATTTTGCCTTTTCGTTAATGATGTACCCGATTTATTTCAGAATGGTAAGCCTTTCATGTATGCCGATGATCTTAAAGTTGCATATCGATATAAGCCGGCAGATCGTGACATCGTGCTTAAGCTCCTAAAGAGCGACCTGCAGGCTTTCGCCCAGTGGTGCCACACATGGCACCTTTCTCTTTCTTGGCATAAGTGCTCAGTCATGGTGGTTGGCGACGACCACCAACCTCAACTAAATATTGAAGGTCACGCAATAAATGTGCCCAGGGTAACAAAGGATCTGGGCATATCATACTCCAAGAGTCTCAATCTCTCGGAGCCCTGTGCCTTGGTAGTCTCCAAAGCCGGCAGAACGACCGGGTTTCTCCTCCGAAACTTTAAAACTAGGGACATCCGAATGCGCCTTTACAACATGTACGTTAGACCTGGTCTGGAATACTGTTCGCTTTTATTTAGCCTCATGCGTGCTACTGAGAGGAAGAAAATAGAATACGTTCAACACTTTTTACCAAGAGAATTTTAACCCCAGAACACCGACATTTGTCTTACCAAGAGCGTTGCTGTCTTACGGGCCTTGATCCTCTATGGTTCCGTAGATTACAGAAGGGTCTATTTTTGCTACTTAAACTCTTATATAATCACACATTTAACCTACTCACTTCTTTAAGACATCATATCCACCCACGACGTAACAGTCACCGTGAGGTCTTCTTATTTCTGCCTCTGGCACGTACTGTCAAATATCGCCGGTTCTATTCTGTAAATGCAATTGCTATTTGGAATAAACTTCCCATGAGCGTGAAAACTGCAAAATTATCCTTTATTTAAGGGAACTATTACTCGATTTTTGCATTCAGAAAAGCTTTCTCAAATTTTGGGTTCTGAATCCACTGATCGACTCTACCCTACCGATGGCGTTTGTGGTCTCTGAGCACTATGGCCGGTCTCACCAGCTGTTCCTCAACGCCTCTACTTTGACTATCCCCGACTTCATGAAAGGAATTGATGTCCGATAATCTCCGATACCGTGCAACCCCCCCCCCCCCCCCCCCCTTCTTGACGGTCGAAAATCTACCGCCAGCAGCTCTTTTTCTCCTGAACCCTTCAAACCATAAAAACCACCATCAACTATATTTTTATTCTTCAGGAGTTTTTTTTTTCGCTGCTGGTCGGATTTGTGTTTAATCGCTTCCCTTGACAATGCATGTAAACTGGCATTTAATAAATTAAATTAAATTGTGTCAGCTTCACACTAGTGTGGGGCACATGTTGGATAGGGTCGGTTGCGAAGACCGAAATTTTGCTTATTTATTTTGAGGATTCGAGGCAGATTTACTGGTGACCCTATTTATGTAAACCGATTTCACATATTCGTGATTAAAATAAAGTTGCAACCATTTAGAATGTTATCCGTTCACAATAAAACATTAATAACATGTGGACAGTAATCGTTTGGACTAAAATACGTCAGAAAAGGGCGCTGGCAGCTCGCTCTTCACTTGCTCATCTAGCTATAATGCAAGAAGCCATGTGAGGCAGCCAAATAAAGACGTTACCGCATATATCACGGACGTGAGCAACTTAGCAACAGACCTGGATACGGCCATAAAAGACAGTCCCGGAATCTGAGACTCATTCTACTGCCAGCAAGAGAGGCCAGGATGCAACCACCAGTTTTCTATCCGAGAGATCACGTTGTGTGTTAGTCCAAGGAGTTCCTGAAGCTCCTGGTAGCACCCCGAAAGAGAGGGTAAAATACGATCTTTTGACACTCCAAAACTTACTGAGTAATACCCAAAAACCCGGGGAGGTCGTTGAAATCCAAAAGACCTTCCGTTTCGAGTTTTAGTTAGCAACAACGCAGCGGAAGTGCGACCGAGACAGCTAAAAGTCGTATTGGGAAACGAACAACAAGCAAATCTCATCTTGTCGCGAGAGTCCATGCTTCGAAATAACCATCGTGCAAGGTTTTTTTCAGCCGGACTATCACTCAATCGCAAGGATAAAAATGAGGACGCTGATAGCGGAACAGAGAAAACCTCAGAGTGAGGGCGAAGTAAATCTAAAAATAGCAAACAACCAAATCGTAAAAATAGAGCGTTCCTTCCTGTGGCATCATCCGGTGAAGCTGACGGTAAAAGAACCTGCGCTCAGTTGCAACGAACTTCATTTAATTCAAATTCGATTAGTGGAATTGGTAGGCCATGTGAAATATGCAGTAATAACTATCAGCCAAATGCACCAGTAAACAATATCCATGGATCTAAACAGCCGAATAATATAAAAATGATGAACACAGAAACGTAGTTAAATGCGCTGTCAAAAGACGCGGAGGTCATACTGAATGGCTTTCAGCTTCTCCGAATGGACCGAGACGAACAAAATGGTGGGGAATTGCGATATTTATACGAGATGACATCGACTACGGCAGAGCTGAGCCGTCACCATGTCGAAACATCGGTTGTGAATAACACTGTTATTACTTGAAAGTGCCAAACCATTCAAGCCTCCATATGGCCCTGGTTTGCCGACCGCCAGGCCAGCGGACGGATGCGGACGATGCAATCATCGCCTAGATAAAAGAAATTTGTCAAAGCAGACACATAATGCTCTTGGTGATTTCAACTGTCCAAACATCCAATGGGCTTTGATGCATTGCACGCGATGAGAAAACTCATCCGAACAGAAATTTATTCAACTGATCACTGGTGAAGTCCTTATCCAACACGTTACAATGGACACTCGGTTCAGAGATGGACAGCAGTCGAGTTGTTTGAACCTCATCATCACTGGGGATGATGGCTGCATTCTCGTATTGGAATTGCACACTCCCCGTGGCCGAAGAGAAAACAGCGTTCTTGTTTGGGAGTATAGTCATTTTTTCGTACCCGAAATTCGAGCTGCTGAGGAAAGAAATGTATGGAAACGGGATTACCCCTCAGTCAGTCAGTCAGTGTATTTGAGGGAAAGAGGCTTACGCCTTTGAACTACCTATGTGTAAATAAAAAAATCGATAAATAAGCAGAATGTGAAGAAGTTACAGCAGTAAGTGAATGCAGGAATTGATTCACATATGTCACTGGTCTCATGGCTAAAAAGTCACATAGTCCGCTTGTTGCTGCAGCATATGTCTGTCAAGCCTGCATTTAAATCTTGCCACATATTGAGACATGACAACCGTCTCGGGCAGGTTATTCCACGGTTCCACGACACGGTTGGTGAAGAAATATTTTCCCGCATTCAATCTACCCTGAGGCACACGTAGCTTTAAGAGATGTCCCCGGAGGTTGGTTGTTGTGGCGAGTTGGAAAAAGTCATCGCACCGAAGGGCACAATCCAAGCCACAAACGATACGGAAAGTTTGTATCAAGTCTCCGCGCAACTGCCTATAATTCAGAGGATAGAGATTAAGGTTAGTAAAGCGAACCTCGTATGGCAGTGCACTTTGACCTCTTAGAAATTTTGTTGCTCGCCTCTGCACCCATTCGAGCAGATTGTAATCCTGATGGTCCACGGTCTCCAGGCCCGAATTGCATATTCCAGGTGCGGCCTTACAAACGTGCCGAAGATTAATGGCATCTTCCCTTTATCTATGGATTTCTATCATAACATTTTTGCAAATGATCATGCATTAATCCATTGTAGCATTCCAGTTGCAATTTCCGCAAAGTTAACAGTAAAACGTAGTATATTTGACTTTGTTAATGTTAACAAGGAATGAGTAAATAACTTTACATGCACTCATGATTGGCACGATATTTTTTCAAGTAATGATCTAAATTTTTTAAACAATTTATAACAATGCTTAACAGAAGGTCTTTTTGGCCTTATTCCTCGGAAAATGTTCAAATCGAGTGCTTATTGCACCGCTGTCCCACACTTTCTTACAAACAGACTTAAAAAGCTACGGAAGCAGTTCAAAGATCCTTCTGTGAGCTCATTATCACTTCATCTAAGAATCGTTGAAAAATTTGAATTACCTTCAAAAATGAGGCTCGCGCGAGATAGGCGTAGAGAGTCTTTAGCTATTAATGACAAGAATGCTTCTAAATCAGTTGCTCAAATCTTCCGTCAAGGACCATCTTCTAAATCACACCAAGTCATTCCGCCTCTGCTAAGTACCAACGATGCCTTCATTACAGAGGAGTCAGGCAAAGCAGAAATGTTAAATTCGTTCTTTGCCAAGCATTTCACCATTGAAACTGGCACAATCCCTTTAATTCCTCCGTTGTCTGATGCTTCTCTTAGCATCATTACTTTTTATCCTGAATGTATTCAAAAACTGATAACCCATTTTCCTAACTCTCACTCAGTAGGTACGGACAATATCCCAAACTCTTTTATAAAACAGCTAAGAGATTTTCCTCCTCTGTTTAGCAAAATCTTTTCAGTATTTCTCGTAAATGGCTTCTTTCCTTACTATTGGGAAACTTCTATTATTATTGCAGTATTTAAGTCTGGCTGTCGTTGCGACGTTCAGAACTATCCAGGTGTCCATAAAACGCCCTCTCTCGCCAAAACCTTTGAAAAAATTATCGCTGTAAAAATTACCGACTTTTGCATAGCCAATCAAGTTATTAACCCTTCTCAGCATGGATTTTACCAGATAGCTCTTGTGAAACATGTCATCTGTCGTTTCTCAATCTACTTACTTCTCTTCGTAATGACCATCTATATGCTGTCGTTATTTATTTTGATCTTAGTAAAGCCTTTGACAAAGTGCCACATAAAAGACTCTTGGTTAATTTAGAAGCCATGGGAATTCGCAGTCCTCTAATCGACTTTATCATGTCATGTTGGCCGAGGTCCAACAGGCGGTCACAGTGAGAAAACTTCTCTAGGTGGGTCGGGTACAACGGGATGGCGGTTTTGAGGGGAAGAACGGGCGGGGTAAACAGCAGAGGGCACTGGATTGACAGCTGGAAGTCGAAAAATGTTGGAAATCGCAGAAAAATAATTATTTGTTTTAATGAAGTCAAAAATACCGCAGGATGGCGCGCAAATAGGGAAAACCGTAGGCAATGCCCAATCGAAGGTGGGCTGGCCGGGGGCGTGATGTGATTGGCGGCCGGGGCGACTAAACCTGAACCGCCAAGCGGCTAACCAATGGGATCGTTGGCGCCACACTTGAAAGTGGTGTGCATCAGATGGACGGGAAACAGATGATGCACAAGGGGGACGCGAGGGGACAGCGATTGGGTAAGAGTATTTGAATAAACTGCTTATGGCAATTGCGTCACTTTCCAGCCCCTTACTGACCCCCTCCTCACCTCCTCCCTATTTGTTATATCGGTGATCTCTACCGCATGCACCGTTTAATACGCATAACGCGAAAAATGTTTAGGATACCTGGACGTACTCCAACGCCACCGAACCAACCTACAGCAACTGGCGATTGAGGAGAGCCAACCAATGACGTTTGGAGAAGCTAACAAACGAATGCGCAGACGGAAGACTGGAAGGTATGACTCTGTACCTCGTCCACTTACTTTCCATGCCTACCGACAGTGAATGTGCCCGTTACCGGCCGGTCAAAGAGGGAGCTGTCGATTGAGGAGAGCCAACCAAGGTAGTTTGGAGAAGCTAACCAACGAACGCATAAACGGAAGACTGGAAGGTATGACTCTGTACTTCGTCCACCTACACTCCATGCCTACCTACAGTGCCTGTGTCCGTTACCTGCTTCCGATGGGAGAACTGGCGATTGAGGAGAGCCAACCAAGCACGTTTGGAGAAGCTAACCAACGAAGGCACAGACAGAAGACTGGAAGGTAAGACTCTGTACTTAGTCCACTTACGCTACATGCCTAAAGACAGTGAATGTGGCCGTTAACGGCCGGTCAAAGAGGGAGCTGTCGATTGAGGAGAGCCAACCAAGGTAGTTTGGAGAAGCTAACCAAGGAAGGCGCAGACGAAAGACTGGAAGGTAAGACTGTGTACTTCGTCCACTTACTCTACATGCCTAGCTACAGCGCCTGTGGCCGTTACCTGCTGGCGATCGGAGAACTGGCGATTGAGGAGAGCCAACCAATGACGTTTGGAGAAGCTAACCAACGAAGGCGCAGACGGAAGACTGGAAGGTAAGACTCTGTACTTAGTCCACTTACTCTCCATGCCTACCGACAGTGAATGTGGCCGTTACCTGCTGGCGATGGGAGAACTTGCGATTGAGGAGAGCCAATGAAGGGCGTTTGGAGAAGCTAACCAACGAAGGCGCAAATGGAAGACGTAAAAGTTAGACTCCCTACTCCCTTCATTTACTGTCCATGCCTACCTACAGTGAATGTGCCATTGTCTGATGGCGATGAGGTTACCATCTTCCAAAATGGGATGCTCATGTTGATAAGGGGTACGGCATTGTATTGCAAGCGTGTAATCGCATACCCTTTTGTAGTACACCTAACTGTTGAATGTTACTGATGTGGCAAGCCGGCTGCCCAAGGCAGTCGGGGACGATTTTCCGTACTTCGCTGTATGTCTAGTATATTGTTCCTTTTCCTTATTCGGAGTAAATGTTGCATTTAGTTATGTCATTGTTCTTGGTTACGGTGCTGCTTAGCCTCCGGAATGAGAGAAGGTGTGATACGCAGTTGAGTAAATTTCAACCACAGGGCTGCATTAGCTGATAGGGGCCTATGGATCACTAATGGAAGAGTTGAACGGACGTGGTCTGTGGGATGGGCAGGTATCTCTAGCAGTGGTAACGGAGCCATCATCGCACGGTAAGGATTGCGACTGATCGACCACCCTGGAGGCTTGGTACGTGAACATGTTTACCGACGTAGAATAATGCAATGACGTCCACTAAGCCTCATCGATAAACCCTTATGGGGCAGGAAGGGAGTGATTACGGAAGGCCTTTAGAGCGGGAACAGGGACGTGCGAAGAGATTGTCTTAGGCCGCAGCCGGCCATGGTAGACGGTAAGTAAGAGTCGGTGTAGGTGGTAACTGGCGACGTGAACCACCCGCGGGGAAGGGCATATCAGGTCAACTAACAAAGCCGGGTGGGAGGGACAGTAGACTGTGAAACAGGCGGAAGTGGGAACAGCCGGTGAGGGAATTGTCGAATGCGGTAAGCTTGCCTAAAGGGGAGAGGGACTGCCGGGATTGATGTTGGGACGGCGTAGGTGACAGGCCTTTGGGAAGGGGGAGGGGGAAAGGCGTGGGATAGGCGGTGAGGGAGCGGTAGGG
>CACRXP010000922.1:70800-106007 GCA_902702965.1 Spirometra erinaceieuropaei | reverse complement strand
GTGTGGGTATTGCAGAATATGGGGAGGGAGTGCCGGAGGTTCATGTACACGCCCGGAAGTGGATGCCGGACTGGAAACGTTAGTAAACAGCTGACGTAAGTGGTAGTCTGACTGACGAAAGGGGAATGCTGGCACCTCAGTTAGGTTTACTCCGGAATGCGTGGGAGGGGAGGTAAGTGGACCATGACCTGAAACCGAAAGATGATGGCGGGAAATTGCACGTAAACCACGAAGCCGGCAACCCCACAGTTAGCAGCGCAACTGCCGCGCATGCGAAGTGCCCAGAGGTGGTTTAGGAAAGGAGAAGTTTGTGTGCGTAAGGGTACAAAAGTGGCGTTGTATATTGGACGTAAATTTTAGGCAACAGAGGATGGGAACTCCACGTAAACCCTACCGAGTCTGTTCGGTAGGTGTGTTTGAGGATTTTATTCTGACCGTGGAGGCCGCAGGTCTTCCATCACGGCTACCTTACGTACTAATGTTTGTTCAGTAGGTGTGCTTGCGGTATTTTTTTGCCGCCGCTAATTAACCTAAAATTTTTATGGGTTCGAATACTAGAAGCAGGCTTATGTCTCCTCTTTCTTATTAATCATAATCCAAATTTTCCTCGGATTTCAGCACTTACCCCTAGTAGTCGCCCATACAATCTTGGTAACTCTTCCTTGATTATACCTCCGCCAGCTTTCTCCACCTCTAAGCTCTCTCTTTTTTCGCTTCCAGATATACTTTCCTCTGGAATAACCTTCCAATAAATATAAGATCTTCAGATAATCTACATACATTTAAGAGAAGGTTTCGCCTTTATCTGAATACTGACTCGATTAAACTTTCATTTTCCTCATCCTTCCCGGACAACATTCTCTATGACACTGAGAAAGGGCCACCGGGAATTTAGTATGCCGCCATTAAATTTCCGTATCTGCTCACCCTTCCTTCTTTTGTAAGTCGTATCGTTTCCTACGATCCCTCATCAGAAGTGTTTATTTTTCGGTTTCTCAGTCCACCCATCGTGTCCTCACAGAATGCGATCCATCGGCGCTCTTGGCGGAGCCTTCTGTATTTGCCATATACCAGTAGTCTGGTCGTATCTCCCTTACCCCATCCTCGAATGGACTGGGATTAATGTAACTGACCGTATCTGGGTTCCTATCGCCTCGAGACTGGTTTTAAATTCACCACATTGACATGAATGGCCTCATCCGGCATGTGAATTCTCCCATGATGATTCCTGACTCGATCCTTTTACCCAAGTCAACGTACAGGCCAGTCCTGCCTGACCCGCCAACTCACTCTTCCATGAATGCCATCGTTTAATGCCATATACAGTCTGGTCCTGTCTGCCTTTTATAAACTAATGCGCGAGTTTTTTTTTCTCCTATATTTTTAATCCACTCATACTCATTTTGTTTATTTGATGAGTTTTTTTTACTGCTCTCTGAACATTCCTCGTAACATGCTACTTAGTCAAAAACTATGAATTAAGCACTCTAGTTATTCTGTATACCTCGTCTAAAATTTTAAAATTGCTGCAAAAGTTTTTCTTACTTGCAATGATAGAACCCCAATTGGTCTTGAATATAAATTATTATTATTAGTTTGATTGCTCTTTCTAAAATTCTTTTGAATATTTATTTTTGCTTGCTCGCATAGTACCCTAAGGGGGTACTTAATGGCGCAATTTATTTTCTTCTCTCTCTGATAAACCTTTGATAACCTCTGAGGGATACTTCATTCTCCACAATGCTTTCAAAAGGGCATGCATCTGTCAAGCCAATGACATCTTGTGAATGCTCTTACCCCGAGGTCCTGAGTTCATCCATTTCATTAATCTGACTCTGCGCATTTGAATCCATCACATTAGTGTCGGTCATATCAGTAGAGACCAGTTCTAATTACGAAAGGCATCGGCCAAAGGCAAAATCCATTGATCTCTATTATCTTTTCTACCCTTATTTTTAACTTTACCCCTCTTTTGTTCAGCGTTCCCTCATTTTTAACTTTCTGTCGGCTCGTAATACGACTGAAAAACATCTTCTGATGCGAATTACGAAGATTTGTTTTTCCTTCTAGGAATTGTGAAGCCTTGACTTCATTTTCGGTAATGATTTTAAGAGGCCTCATTGATGAGATACCACGCGATGCATCAGTCATCTCCGCGGCCGACGGGGCGATTCAGGTCACGGTGACATGCGCGTTTAATGCAGTTACACAGGCGGTATTGGCGGGTCACGCAATGAAAAAAAGTGCGCCATGTAAAGGGAGATGTGCACAGAACTTTCCAGTCTCTGAAGATGGGTAGACGAATCCGCTACTCGAAACGTCGGACCTCCAATAAACTACTCCCGGTAAAAGCCTGTTCTTCTTTTGAGCTTCGTTGCTATTCGGACCACAATGTTTGCAAACTTCTCAAACTTTGTCTTCTTCCTCTTCGATTCTTCAAATTCGGCATGGTTTTCGACATTGCCACTCGGTGAAGCATACGGCAACGATGCGGCTTTCGTCTGAATGCCAGACCGTTGCTGACACTGTCCGAGCTGAATGACAATGGCAAAGTCCATGAATTATTTCGACCTCCCCTTCGAACGAAGGAAAGGTACACTACGCTCTTGAGCTCTGTGGACGTGATGTCTTTGATTTGAAAGCAGAATGTGTTTGAGGAAGCCACTTTCGCAGATGCATTTTCTTTATTTAGAATTTCTGATACTGCTAGTGTTCGTTTTCTGACTGAACAACAAACAGATTTCCAGGCTTGCCACTCCCTTCTTCTCCGTCCCTTAGGATTTCCGAAGGATACTCAAACACCCCGTTCACTTTTCATTCTTGTTGCTTACGTCCGTTAAGGTTAGGTGGCTTTTGACCGCTTAGCAGGGGATGAACTAATAGCGGGATACACTTTCGAAGTCATTCTACCAACCTGGGATTCTCAATTCACTATATTCTACAAATCTACTGCTGCCAGCAGGTAGTGTAGATTCATCTGCTTCCATCCTGCTGCTTAGGTACGTGCGTTTGATCCCGGCTGTTTGCGAAGGCTTCGAATAATTTCCAAAGACCGAAAGATTTTCCGATTGTTCATTATTTTTTCGACGGCTATCCGTGCACCATCGATGACGCTGAAAACCCGTCCCTTGGAAACGGATGGTGAATGCCTGTGCTTTCTATACCCTTGAAAACGAGTGTAAGTTGAATTCTACACTTCTCACGGGGATAACATCCGGCGCGTGGTGAATTCCACATGAGACAGATGTCTTAGGAATCATTAAATCGTCATGTCTGAGCAGATGTTCCCGAAGATCAGACTTATGCACTAAACTATTCATACATTATTTCAAAATAAAGTCTCTTCCGCACAAGTTTAGAGACTAAAACTTCGGAAGCTCAGAAAGCTTGAAATTCAAAGCGAATTTCAAACGACACGCCTCTAGATGGTGTCATCTAGACTCTGAAGTAGGGATGGGTGATTTCCTATAGTTTGGCGAGGAGCCGCCGAAATTAATTATCCGGTTCAGGGTGCAGGATGACGAGGTGTCGGAAAACTACAGAGATGATATCCCAGTCGGTGATACCTGTGGTTAGGTCATGTAAACTTAAAAAAGATGGTCATAAAATCGAAAGCGACGAGGAAATCTTTAGCAATGATTGCACGAGGAACGACAACAACGAGAAATACCCACGAAAAGAGGCGCCTGAGGCCGAGGTCCATGGCGAGGGAAAAAGTATAGAAGATGACGATCGGAAGGCGTTGACGGCCTGGAGAAATAATGCGAGATAAGCGCGTCAACGGTCGGCTGCTGAGCGGAGACGAAACATCTCCACACCAGCGTCAACCAGGAACCGTCTGTTACGCCGACGGTTGCAGACGTGAAGAGCGCGCCGGAAGCTATAGATGACGAGGCGATTGGTCGTACTGGCCTTCCAGCTGACTCTTATCATTCATTTGCTCTGCGGAGAAAAGAAGGAACAGGGAGAGACCTTGGCTAAAAAGGTTATATGATGCCAGCAAGTGGCGATTGCTAGAGGATGATGGAAGGAAGAAGGCTGAGAAAGACGGCCAGATGACTTTGGCAGACCCCTGGGTTAAGGGGAGGCTACCTGTTTCTGGATAGGAGCTATATGACGGACAGAATTCGTCATTATAGACTACACATGCGAGAGGGATACATGTAAGAGAAACCAAGTGAGTTGAGTGTGCAACAGGTGACGGCTTAATGAGGTCGTGCACCTACGCAAGCGGCTCGACCGTGTTAGTAAGAGGGTCAGAATCGAGGGTCAAACAAGGCTGTGCTTCTGGTGGAAGCTTGTCCGTCTTCACCATCTGAATAAGTCGAAGATTTGAAAGAAGATTGGCGTTCGTGTGCGGTCACCAAGTGTTGAGGTGTGCTGAGTCGGCAACTAGAAGGTTCGATAATCCAAGTCGAGCAAAACAATAAGATTTACGAGGTATACTGGCACGAGGAAATGTACACGCAGCACAGCAAGCAACTGAAGCAAGCGCTCTCTTTAAGCGAAATTTAACCGTTGAGATTTTCGGGCTCCGATCCGAAGTGCATGCCCGCGTCTTGGCTTTGTCTGCCTGCAGCCAGTTAGCAAAGCATGAAGCGTTTGTTGTCTCTGAGATCTGGCCATGAAAATACCAAGGCGTACGCGACTCAGATAACGAAGTGCCAAGGAGCTTGAGATTGACGGATATACGGCACGAATATGCAGTCGTGCGGGCGACCATGGGAGCGGACTGCGTCATCGCCATCGGCAGATAGCGGGCGAAGCAGAACCTTGAGCAGACTAATAATTACCTGTTGATCATAAATGATGATTTCGACGTCCTCACTCCTACTCATATTAAAAGGACGACAATCACTTTAGGGAATAAGAGTGGGCAAATGGAGTTCCCGCAAACTATGAAATATTGCCAGTAGTTGACACATTAGGTGTAGGAATGCTCGGGTCGTAAAAATTAAGTCAGTTCTCCACATTATTCAGATATTCGCCACCCAAAAATTACCAAAGTTTGTGCAGTTACTTAGGGCGAACAGTGGTTGAACTCTTGTCCATAAGGCAACAGTGGTCAGTTAGGCAAACAAGGACAATAATCATGGCGTTCATAGAATCCTTCAGATCAAGCGGTCGTACAGAAAATGGACTATTTGTACTAATCGTGCACGAGCATCCGATAAACCGAAAGTTTAATCTCTTCATACCTCATATCCCCAACCAAGGTTTGCTGCGCCTGCTGCCTAACGCTATTTGATGCTCATACGGGACAGGGATTGTGTATTGAAGAAAAAGTACTGTGTGCTGGACCAGAAAAGTGGCTGAACGTCCACGTTTGGCCGTGATTGAATGTACGAATGTTGTTTCAATAGACCAACCAAGGTCAAAGGCACTACATCGGGTTGCATTCTGCGTGTTTTTGCTGTGTGGGAAATGGCGCCTTCGCAATCTTCTCCGCGTTGTTTGCTGGCAGAGTTTGCTGGGAACTTGGAGAAGAAACAACGAAATCTTCTTAAAAGAAAGGTACTTTCTGGATAATTTAATTGTACGCAGCTCAGATTAGACACGTACAGTTCGATGCGAGCCAAAGGAGAAACTCTTAATTCTGATCAAGAGAAAGCACTGCTTGACTATGACATGGTTTCTTGCAGCGTTACTGTGATCAAGGAAATGGTTGACAGTCTGGCCGAACTACAAGTGAAACTGGACGAGGCGTTCGAAACGCACGAGAAGGAGGCTTTAGTCAAAAACGAGGAGTACGCTGTCGATTCACTCCAGAGACTGAGTGCTATTTGGGGTCTCCTTTCTAAACTCCAATCCCCGAGCGTCAAGGCGGCCATCATTAAAGCCTCGTCCTCCCAGCAGTTCGTAATGCTAGATAATCTTGCGAAAATGATAAATATGCCGCTTCCGGAGCCAAAGGCTGCAGACGCATTTTCTCAGGAATTTGATGCGCTACTGAAATCTAATGCGTTTAAAGAGCAGGCCTCTATTCTTCTTGGATTAGCTATTGGGCGCCCTGTACCCATTTCGAACGCGAAAGGGAGTAAACTCCGTGGTCAGACATTTGAGGACGTCAGGACCATGTGCCTGAATTTGCTATCTAATCCCGATGTGAGGACCGCGCTGTCGGCGCCGTTTACTGAATTAGCGGCGCCCAAGAAAAAACCAGTCCCAAGGGCTTCAGAGCCGGCCGTAAAACAAAACTCTTCTGCTACCCAGCCACAGGAAATCAAGCCTGAAGCAGTGCACACTGAACCTTCGGTCCCCAGCTTGCCTGAAAATGAGTTTCTCAATAATGTTGAGGCAGACGTAATACTCAATACCGTTCTAAACCCACTAAAGACCAACTTCAACTTTTTGCAGGTTAGTTACTCGTGTGCTTGTAGCTGGTGTGGTCTTCTACTATCATCATAATGCATTGCTCTGTTGTGTCCCGCTTTCACTGGGTTTTGCGCTTTCTAGTTGTATACTCAGAACCTGCGCCAGTAGTTGCGCATAAACTGCATTCCTATACCTTGGATTGGCGTAATTTTGCTACTGTTCGGTGTGCGCACTCGCTTGCTTGTGTAGCACGTCCCCTCTCCGGCGCGTTCGTCGGCACTTTACATGTTCTGGTCCAGCGCACTTTGTCGTCGACTGTTTTGGGGATTTAGCAGTTGTGCCAACAGGCCTTGGCATGCATAGTGTCAAGTCAACTTTAAAACACCTCTTTTGTTAGAGATCTGTGACTTGCATGGATTCTGCCGTTAAAGCATCTTGTTTGCTTCATGACATTGGATTAGTTTAGAGTGAAGAATGACGGCTTCTGACACTCTATTTATAATTTTATACGCGGCTAAACCGCTTTTCCTTTTAAGTGACCGTGCCTCCCGCTTATTCACAAATATACAGTTAGTACAGTCATAAGCTAAGCCATATTAGCTGTTCGGGTCAGTCTTATTACACAACGCTTGCTTTACAGAGGGAGAGTTTCTTAAGACTGTGATGTCTAAACCCACATCACCCTTCAATGGGTAGACGGTACTTATCAATCATATCGAGTGTTGAAGAAACCGTTGATGTCCATCAGAACAGCGCGAAGTAGTCTTAAGCTAAACTGGGAAAATGGAAAAGGGAACTTTACAGACTTTAAGTGCGCAGCTGCTCCTCTTGTGGCTGCAACTTAATCCACTTGTTCATTCATTTTAGTGAATGGATTGCTATTAGACAAGTGAGATAGCATTCTATTTCCGATATCGTCAGTGGTCTGCCCCCGTCATAGTATCGGGCAAAAACGGCAGGTCATGTTATCACTCAGTTTGTTGAAAGACCTTATACCCTAGTATTTTTACTACAGTCGATCTCGATTGCATTTCATTTTTCGGCGTATCCACATCGATGTGGTCAGGTGATCATTTGTTACGCATTCATAGGAATAAGTACAATATAACAGAACCTCGTCGCCGCCAGTTTATTTTAACGGGGTCCAGGTTATAGCCTCTACTTAAAAATGGACAGTGATCATGATATATCCAGCTTTAGTTTCCCTTATTTCAGGATTCGCATGTTGGACCATCTTCATCGACTGCGGTTCCTTCGCTCGTTTCGCAACCTCCGATCTCGATGTCTCATGCCCTCCCCCAAGTACACGAAACTATTCAACATCATAGTCAGCAGGTGCCGCGCATGGATTCAAACATTCCTCAAGGAGCTCCTCTCACTCAACCACCGATGCATCAGCCGCCTCAGCTTGATCAGCCACGTCATCTGGAGAACACCCGTCATGAACATGAAATTCAGCCACAACAAATTGAGATGCATAGTAAACACCCAGACGAGCAGAACGAAACATTTGGGCATGCCGAACCGCTACCTCAGCAGGTCTCACACAGTACTCAACAGCCGCAGGCCCAGGTTGAGAACACTCAACATCAGGAGCAAATGCAGCTCTCTTTGGACGATTCAGATGCCGCTAAACACACGGAGAAGCCAGCGGACGTACCGAAAAAATCGAAGGCAAAACGCGGTAAACCGGCAGTGCCTGCTGAACCACCGTCAAAGACAGCTATAATCAGTGCGGAACACGTTCAGGAAGAAGTAAAACCATCTAAACCAAAGACTTGGGCTGATCTTGTTCGTGGAAGTGCCGCGGAACCGGTATCATCTTCACCCACACAACCACCTGTTTTTGAGCAAGTATCTACCACCGAGCCTGTTCTAGGAAAGCCTCACGGGCACGAAGATGATGTCACACAGGATCGTGGCCAACGTCCGGTGTACGGACGCGAAAATGGTAATTGGGCCCCTCGCGGAGGCTTCAGAGGTGGTCGTGGACGTGGTGCCGGACCAGGTTTTCGAGGTACACTTTATATTAACAGCGTTATGTGTTTTCTAGTCTTGTCGTCGACTTAGTTGTCCTTAACTTGATTATTCGCAGCCTTTCTACATAGAAACGGAAAGTTTTGCCGTCACGGGACCGTGTCGTAACCATTCATTTATGCAGGCAGCTAAGTCTGTACTGCCCTTACCGCACTACTGAAATTTTGCAGAACAGAAGTACCGACTTACGCTTTTAGATTTAAATTCAGGCTTACGCGAAGGCGTTCACCCGGACGCTAGTGTTAAAATGTGACTTCAGCACACTCGCTAATTTCATCAAGAGTACTAAGACTGATTTTACACGTGCACGGACAAAACCTCTTGCAAAGACCATTCTTCCCTTTCTGAGTTACTACGACGTCCTCACCGTGGAAACGTAAAACGTTGTTCACGTATTTTATGTCGTTGGCGTCTTCTCATCACTTTTCCTCAACCTTTTAGCCATCCTTGCTTACTACTATCCTTAATTAGACGACTGAACAACCATGATTTAACCGGCCGCACGGACCCTAATTAACTAGCTTTAGCGCGGTCTTAGTGTCTTTCGATTGACGGTAGCATTTTTGGTGTCATTCATTTGCTTTATGCATATCCGTTTAAGTAGCATTCACGCTTGTCAGTTTCTCCACATAAATTGATTTTTTGTGGTCGTTAGTGCTGGGAATAATGTGAGGTATACGTTTCTAACGAAGCCAGTCACCGCAAGGTTGCGTGCTGCGAACTGCCACGACTCATCACTGTCCCAACTACCAGCTCGTGGCAGACCTTAAAAACTACTAGAGACGCTAGATCTCTTTCCGTTGTAGCATTATTTTATAAGCTATCGTCCTTATCCTTTTGACACTCCTGTTCTTTAAACTTTACTTACCATATTTAACTTTGTAGGTGGTCGTGGCAGAGGAAGCGCGCGTGGGTCTTTTCAGCCAAATAACCAACGTGGCGATTTCCACACCGCTCGACCGTCACAAATACAGTCCGCCTGCTAAAGACGATGTGTCGAATGAGCTGCCGATCGGATCGTTGGCCTTTTGCCGGAGGTTTTTCTTCTATTAAGGAATGTTCAGACACGTTTGTATAGTTTTCCTCTCTTAAGGCACAATTCCCCTCCCATGTATACCTTTACACTGGCTTGGGTGCTGCGAAAACCCCTTTCTGACACAAGCACGCACGTCCGCACTCACTGTTAATCGAATATGCATTTGCCGAGTTAGGTTCAACTTACATGCCGTTTCTGCCTGACACCTAATAGAACTGTTGGAGAACCGCCTTTCTGCTGAGTAACAGTCTACTTACGGGTCTATCACCGAAACTGCGCAACAGAGCCCGTACTTGCCTGCTGGAGTCTTCTGTGACGTTAGTTGACGGAATTCTTGAGGATTCTGTAACGAAAAACCAGGGAGTCTATGAACCGATCACCTATTAAAAGAGGTAGTGGTAGAGTTATGTCCGCCGGAATCCGAATCGGGTTTACAGCAATTCGCAGCCGGTTGATTAAACACAACTGGCGCAGTTTCTGGCCAGGTATTTTGCCTCCGCCCCGAAGGTGGCACAGCTAACGCCTGATCCAGACTTCATATCTTTCCGATTTCCTATAGGCAGATTATTAAAGGAAGCTCAGCTGCTCACTTCCCTTTTAGTTATTGCAGCGGCCCTACCCAACCGACGATAGCTTCTTCCGTGGTTCGCGTTGCGGTGGAACTGCAGCATTTATATGGTCACATTCGGACCTCACCTTAGGTGGTAACCTGTCTCGTACTTATGCTTATGGCACAGCAAATCCTTGGGTGCTCAGTCAGGCTAATTTGACCCGCAATGTAGACTGGCCGTTCACACTGTCGCGGGCGTCAAGTTGTCCAGCAAGACCAATTTAGCCGTAAATGCGCTTGACAACGAAGACAGAAGGCCCTCGCCTTTGACAGCATTACTCCCAGGTGTGTTGGCATTGTACCTTTGACTGCATTTCGTCTGTGCACAGCAGACGGCCCTGCCTGACAGCCTTGTTGCTGGCGATCCAGCAGGCCGCCCGACTTAAAGTGCTACGAATTCTGAGTGTTACCCTCACGTGGCGACCATCATCTCAGTTAAGTTAATTAACTTATTGATGTTGTTTGCGGCTATTTTCCGACACGCCAATCAGTTAGAGGAGGCAGCCTCGAGCAGGCAATCCGGCCGGTTGTTGGTGCGCGGCATGTGCGGGTACTAAGTAACCTTGCGGAACTCTTGACGGTGTATTCTTTTTCTAACCGATGATGATCATGTTAGTTGCCTCAAACGACTCTCCAGTTTCGACGGTCAAATAGCCGTCTGTCTACAGCGAGGTTACATCCCTCCGCCTTATGTAGTCGCGTGACCGTCCTCACAAGGAAACCGCGTCAATACCCGGGTCGCGCCACCATTACAAACGTAACCGAATACAAGGCAACTTTAGGGACCGACAGCGACGAAATGAGTGTCTAATCAGCCCCAAGGTTATACCAGCCACATCCTTATGGCAACCTAATTCGGCGTCAGAAACGACTTTAGACAGGAGCCGGATTCCGAAAACGCCGCGAAACCGTTGGCACGGTATTCCCTATCGGCCAACTGAGGGGTACGGAGAACCGTCCGCACCACTTTAGCCAGTGTTACAATGGCCTTCTTGCAACAGCCGAAGCCAGTGATCCATCTTTATGACTGCAATCCCCACGCCAGGCAGGAGACGGCGTTGAGGGAGTTTATATTATTTACAGGAGGGAAGACGTGTATCCTCAACAAGCACCG
The DNA here is from genome assembly GCA_902702965.1 of Spirometra erinaceieuropaei. Classification (NCBI taxonomy): domain Eukaryota; kingdom Metazoa; phylum Platyhelminthes; class Cestoda; order Diphyllobothriidea; family Diphyllobothriidae; genus Spirometra; species Spirometra erinaceieuropaei. The sequence continues at coordinate 94,895 of CACRXP010000922.1, read as the reverse complement.
AGGGGACTTTGGCTTCAGCACTCGTCCGCCCGTGTGACACTCGAGACACTATGGCAGTTAAACTTACAATTACTTGCATACGCATTGTTTGCGTGACCGTATGTTTATCGGCACAGGTGGCCGTGATTTGCGGGAGCGTGTCATTGCATAATTGGGAGCCTCATGCTGCCGGACGGAATAAGATCGCTAAAAGCCCCTGGACGGGCGAGGTGCCGTTTGTCAGTCAGGAAATGACCAGTGAGGAGGTCCAGTGCTCGTCTTCTACACGCAGGCTACCACAGCGCCCGTCGTTTTTGTAATTTCTGTCCAAGCGCTGATTGACAAGCACACGGGAACGACAATTACTTATTCGTTTTCGGCCTAGGCCACAAATTATGTATATTGTGTCAGACGAGCCCACGCTAAACTTGCAGTAGCAGCAATTAAGTCCTTACGTAACAAGCCAAAAAGCTGATCTACATTTCGGAAGAGATCGAATCTTATGTGGTGTGCATGCCAACATTTGTGACTGGTAGTACGTCATTGGTAAGCTGCACCTCTCCAGCAGAGCAGGGGGAGTTCGAAAAGATATCCAGTCTCGAAGGGACTCCTCCTGCTTAACTATGCCGGAAGTTGCTTTCGATCCCTCATTGCGAACTGCTTCTACATAGAAATGGAGATTAAGGTGAAGTCTAAGTGCACAGTGCACTTTTGAAGCCGTTAACCCAAGACTGGTTCGTCCCGAACTTGAGGTCAAAGAAAACAAAGTGGCTATAAGGCTCGACCTGAGGCGTCCAAATTGCCCTCTATTCTGCGGCCTGCTGAGCTCGAATATATCTTAACTAGCTAGTGATGGAAAATAAGCTGGAGCTAGGCCATGTCGTTACTTTGACCCGAGACTCAAACTTTCGCACTTTTCGGGACTTCAGTATGTGGTCGGCTTTGGGTGCCGCGCCTAAGTCGAAATACGCATTCTGAGTAAGGGCGCCCTGTTTCGCGACTACTTCGGGCTCGTGGTTGTCGCCTTCAGCCTCTTTCTACAGATTTAGCTTTTACAGTCACGGCACGAGTGCATACTGATATTCATGGAGGGCTGCGTAAACGTCATAAGAGAAATTGTTGTTACTTCACCGGCAAGCAATGCGATACTTCAAAATTTGGGTCGGATTAGCTGTTATGCCTTGGAGGGCGTGGACATGACGTCCGTACCTATACCTTGATAGCACGAAGTTACGCTGGCGATTTCACTCCAGTTTTGGTTTCCTGTTTAGAGCCCACGTGTGGTGGCATAGCTATGGGTATCCCAAAGTACAGCGAGTTTATTGCTTGGTTGCGGAGTGCTCACCTAGAACACTTAGTGATCAGAGTCCGGGTTCGAGCTCCTGTGTTTGATGCATAACTAACAGCTGACTGCAGTCAGACGAAAAATGGCCCTAACGTCGGCCCTGGCTTCTGCTGACTTTTTCGAATTCAGACCACCAAAAATCAATGCGAAAAATGCATGCCACTTAAGTAGTCATTTTTTACCAACTGTGGTTTCTGTAGGAGATCAAAATGAAGTGCATTCAAAAGTCGACATCATGTCGAGTTCGAAATACCACGGTGATGAGCAATGTTACAACCCCACCTAAGTAATCCTTCCTAATGTAAAAACGCATTTCAGAATTTCGGCCAAAATTTCATGGGATCGGTCATGCCCTGTAGTTTGTCCTCGTATCAGATTTTCTTCCACCGTTTCACAATTCGCTCTCTTCCACATTCACGTGCTGTTAAAAAAGTTGCCAAAAGTCCTTTTCTTTCAACCAGAGCTCGTTTTCTTCAAAGATACGCCGCCGAATCTCTCAATTCGATTGCACGTGTAACTGCCCTTGTTAATATATCGAAGCAATCAGCGACTACTTTTCGCTTGCCGAGAGTTCACCCTATTTCTGCATAGAGCATCCTGTCTGGATCTAAGGCGGATATGATAGTTTGTAAGCCATACTTCTCGGGGCTTGACTGTTCGCATATGGATATATTCTTCGTTATCTGCGCTGCTGGTGATGGCTTATTTGACCTGACGCCAGTGTCGAAGGATATATTAACACGGTTACTTTTTTCTTTAGGTAAGTCTAGGACGAGGGTGAACTGTTAGCTGACAGGAACACCAAGTGGTCTGGGATATGACAGTTCGACCGTCGTTTTACACGATGTCCACTGTGTGCCCCACAGCAAGGTGGAGCAGTGACAGTGACTCGTGCGTGAATTAGTTTATAGTAGTGGCAGACTTGCACAGCATCTACCGCATTCTGCTTCCTCCCCCGCCTGAGCCACGTGTCAAAACAAAGTCAAGAAGACCGGAGACGGGGGAGGGCGCAGGTGGATGGTACGGCTGAGCCCACACCTTGGCGCTCCACTCCACACCCCCTGGTCCACACAGCAGATGACCAGGATTTTAACCAACAACTGAAGGTTGGCTGACACGGCCGGAGCCGCATCCAGGCGTGCCGCCTAAGCCCGACTCGGATCCCACTCAGTGGGAGTGTCATAAAGGCCACATTAAGAGGGAGCCCTGCAGCCTGACTCCATTCCACACAAGCAAACAACACTGGTCCGACTGTGAGGTCCAAGTTGTCCCATCAGTTGGCAACCTTCCAGGCCATGGCTTTTAACTCGCCGGGATAACTTTAAGCGCTCCAAATTGTTTATAGTGAGGAAAAGGCGCTGAATCGTCGATCTCACTCTCCCTTCTCATTACCAGGCCCCAGCCAATGTTCGAGCCAGGCAGTTGATAGATGCGGGGAATAGGCGCGGTGGCTGACATATCTAGTGGCCCTGTCTACGCACGCCACATGCACGACCTGATCCCCCAAACACAAGCACCAGGATTTCACACAACGCGGATTGGGCGGCGTACATCTCACATGCGTGAGAGTGCCAGAGGTCACGTTAAGAAGGGTCTCTTCAGCCTGGCTTCAAGCCCACCAGTACGCCACTCCACACAAACACACACACCACTCGGCGGAATGAGTTGGGCGTCAATCAGCAGCCTTCCGAGCCGAGATGCTTTACGCGCCGTGATAGCCTCAGACTCGAATCACACATGCAGCATAGAGACGGAGCCGAGAAGCCCACATACCACTTGCGTGGGATGTGGCAATTGGATGCCTGTGTTGAATGTCGATGATGTTGCGTGGTGTAAGTGGAGGAAGATATGATGGCGTGGTTTAGCCTGCGGTTGTCTACCGCAGGTTTGCGTGAATGCGCATGTGGCCTGATAGGCCCATGCGGTGGGCGACTGTGCAGGTGCAGTGATGGAAGTTGAGGCGGGCGTGTCGGGTGTATGTTGTTGCTCCAGGCACTGGTTCGCCAGTTTCTGTGCGACGGATTCGCAAGTGACTGACCAGGCTGATGTGTGACGTGAATTCACGTGGGCGTTGTGAACGGGAGAGTTAGGGGTGTCGGCTTCTGAGTTGGTGGCAGTGGCGGAGCTGCTGATGATATGCGCGCTGTGCGGCGGGGTGTGGGTTGAGCTAACCATAGCGGATGTGCAAGAGGTGCTAGGTGTGTCGAGACCGCGGTCAAGCCCGCTCTCGTGGATTCGCGCGTGACCGAATAGGCACATGCGGCGAGTGAATGTGCCGGGACTGTGAACATTGGAGGCGAATGCGGCGAGTGTAGGTTGGCGCGCCAGGCTCTGGTTCGCCAGTCTCTGTGCGATGGATTCGCAAATGACTGACCAGGCCGATGTATGAGCTAAAGGTGGGGTCGCAATGAGGATAGGCATGGATAGGTGCATATCGCTGGGTTGTTGGTGGGTGGGGCGTGGAGAGCGGGAATCGAACCTCCCGGGGTGCGCTGGCGGACCCTGTTGTCGGCATTCGTCGCACAACTGGACCACTGCCTCCACCCCATTGTTTTGCGGTCAAAATCCTGGTCTTGGTGTGTGGACCAGGGGTGCGGAGTGGAGCGCCAAGGCGAAGACCCGTCCGAGCCATCCACCTGCGGCCTCCCTCGTCTCCGGTCTTCTTGACTCTGTCTTGACACCGGGCCCAGGCGGGGGAGGAGGAGAGAGTGTAGGTAGATGCTACGCAAGTCTACTGGCACTATAAACTCCTGCGTAAGTCACCGTCCCTGCTCCACCAATGCAGTCTGTGGGGCACACGGTGGTCATCGTCGAAATCGACGGACGAACTGTCGTGGTGGGTGGGGGCTGATATTTACTGGTGTCAGGATTGTGTGCAGTGTTTGTGGACATAGAAGTCGCCGTAGTGGATGTTGAGGCAGGAGGAGGAGGATGGTAGTGTGAGTGCGGTCAATGTTAGTTGTCGACGTGGATGACTAGGCAGACTTGGACGAGGTGACAGCAACTAGTGTAGTCCGAGTGCTGAAGTTGGTGCGAAGATGTCTTACAAGGCGGATTTGTGTCCGGAACGCCCGCGGGCATCGTGGACATGTCGGGGCTGGTTGAGCGTTGGCGTTGCGAGGTGGGCGGTGTTAGCATTTGCGAGCCTAGCGTTTGGCTTTGGCGGCGGTGATGCGGTTGACTTCGTAGATCGCCGCACCTGCATTCACTGTCCTCTTCCAGGTCGGTCGGTCTCGGGCGAGGTCTTTCCAGTTGGCCGGGTTGATCTGCAGACGCTTCAGGGAAGTCTTCCGAGTATCCATGTAGCGACGGACTTGACCTTGTCGGCGGGAACCCGTTGCGACATCTCGGAAAGTCGTTTAGGTGGCCGTCGTCCTTGTGGACGAAGAGGCCGCCCCAACGCAGTTGTAGCTGTCTCATCATAGTGTAGATGCTGAGGGTTCCCGTCGGCTCCAGTACATCCGTGTCCGGGATCCGGTGCGGGAGAGGTTGCTGCCTAGGTCGGTTAAATTGTCCACGATTGGCAGCTGGGCGCCTTTCACGTTGATTTGGGATGCGACGTAGGTGACGTTGGGTGGCGGTTGATGCATGACCACCGTCTTCTCCGTGTTTATGACCAGACCGAAGTCTTCGCAGGCGGTGGCGAAGAGGTCTATGCTCGTTTGCATTAGGTGGCGCTGAGAGCGCAGTTGTCGGCAAACAGAAGTCCATGGACTTAAGTTGCCGATACACGTGACTAGAAATGCACCCGCCTGTTATTATGGCCGTCCATCCCGTAGGCGATGCGGACACTAGAGCGTTCGTCACGGTGGGCGTCCATCAGCATGGCAGAGAACCCGAGAGTGAAGAGAGTAGTCGCGAGGATGCAGCCTTGCATCAGTCCGTTGGTCACTGCAAATACCTCTGGGATGGTTCCACTGTCCGTAACGCGTGTCGTCATACCATCGTGGAGCTAACGCATCATCTAAGTTAATCGGTCGCGAGGGCCGAATTTCTGCGTGATTTTCCACAGTCCTTCGTGATTCACTGTGTCGAAGGTTTTCGTCAGATCCACGAAGGTAGAGTACAGGTTGATCTGTATCTCCTGACAATTCTCCTGCAGCTGGTGGGCTGCGAGGATCATGCCCTTAGTCCCACGATGACGGCGGAGGCCTATTCCAGATGGTTGTTCAGGTGGTTTTGAAGGATGTGAACGAATATTTTCCTGATGATGTTCGGCAGAGAATTACCTCGGCGATTGTCGCAGATTTGCCGGTTCCCTTTGCACTTGTAGAGGTGGACGACTGTGGCGTCTTTGAAATCCTGCGGCGTCGTTATCGAACCAGTCCTGATGTTGTCGACGTGCGCGACGGAGGACAGCCAGAGTCGTCGACTGGGCTGTGTCCTGCAGTGGACACCATTGATTCTTCACGGAGGCGTCCTCGTTAGCGGTTGTGGCGACTGCAATCCTGGTTAGACGTTAGGCTAGATCATTGATGAAATGCGGATAGTGAACAGGGAAAGACAATAAAGCAATATTCAGCTTACTTGCGGCTCGCTTACCTTGAGGAACCTTCAACAGGAAGACAGAATCAAACAAGCAAGAACAAGCAAAGTAAAGACGGCAGAGTAATGTTCGCTGTCCTGGGGGCTCACTTACCCTGTTGCTTCCTGTGGTGTTGCAGATGGAGTCTTGCCTCGGAGATGCCAAGGCGGTGATCCATCCGGCCAGCGGAGACAGGTTACCGTGTGGGGAGATTCACTCAAGGATTCCTCCACCTGGTTTAGCCCGCATATCTAGGCGGTTACTGGGGTGGGGCCGCTAGGCAGAGCCTAGATTCGGGGAGCCCCATGTGAGAGTTGGGCTACAGTAAATGGACGCTAGCCGTAGTCTACACCTGTATGCAGATGAACGGCCTACTACAAACGTCACGTGGGCCCACAAATTGACACCCCTACACCCCTGCAGTATGCCTAAACTTAGAGGAAAGCCCTCACACCAAGTCTGAGGTCAACTGCCACTTTTTATTACGAATGGCCCCTTGAAATGATTTTTCCTCTTTTTATTCATTTTTATGGAAGGCGTGACTACAAGGTTCCTGAAAAGTGAGACAAGTAAACTATTGGCCACATGATATTTTTGCAACTCTTGTGGTTGTTACACATTTGTGAGAGACAGTGCAGTACTCATGGTAAGCGGAATTACCTTGTCGGTTAACATTTAATGAACTTACAACGAGTTTGGGAATCAAACTGGCGAAATTAACGACGAAAGATCTCGATTGGTCACTCGGGTACAGACCCGGGTCAACATTAGCCTAGGCTGGGTTCGAATTTTTATTTAGACCAAACTCTCCTTAGCAAACACTGAAGGAATCCAAGGTTTTACTCCAAGTTAAGGACTTCAAGGTAGTGTCATTCACCTTAATCTATTCTGATTAGACGAATAAACACAGACGGCTTTTATTAATGCTTAAGAGCCAGCATCCAGGTAAATTTTTATTTAAAGATTTCAGTCTGATTTTTAAATAGTGGAGTTTTTTGGTTTCTAATATATCTTACCGCGTTCGAAAGACAGGGTGCAGTATGAAATGACGAGTTGGGGAATCTGCTTGTGACTTAGCTGCAGATTCAGTGGTTCATCTAATATGAAACGCTGACATTGGGCTGCAGATGCTCTACGAGAATTTAGGCGTACAAAGATTCAAGAAGGGCCACATTGTGACAGTTCTAGCGTCGTTCCTGGCGGTGCCCACCGTGGGCTCCACAGCAAAGTGGAAGCAGGGAGGACGACATGTGCGTGAACTTATTTATAGTGGTATTAGACTTACTCGGAACCTACCGCACTCACTCCTCCCCCACCCGGACTCAGTATCATGAAAAAGACAAGAAAACCGGAAGCATGAATGGACGCAGGTGGCAAGAACGGCGTAACTCGGCACTTGAGAGCATGCCGCCACACCGGAGTGTCGTTGAAAGAGAGCCATTGCAGCCTGACGCTGGGCCTATCAGTCGGCCATTCCACATAAACGCACACTGGACTGTCTGCGGGGTCTCAGTTATCCTGTCAGTTGGCAGCCTTTCACATCACGACTTTTAGCACGCCGTGACAGCTTCCCGCCCGTGAGAAATTGACTGAGTCGTCGACTTCACTTTCTATTCCCACTCCCGGGAACCAGTAAACTCTCCCGCCAGCCAGATGTTTGTTGCGGGAATGGGCGGAGTGGCTGACAAAGCTAGAGAGCTGGTCTACGCGCGCCACATACACGTCGTATGCCCAAGTGAGGGTTTCGCGCAGAAGGGGATTGTCTGCACGGATGTCACATGGGGCAGCTGAGTCATACGGGGAATGACGCCGAAGAAGTCACATTCCACTCACTTGGGGGGTGCCGGTGATGCGGGATGTTCGAGGTGTTCGTGTGTGGTGCATGTGTTGGTTAAGATGCCCGCAGTGTTGTGGCCTTGTCTACGGTGATTCACTGCAGGCTTTCATGGAGGCTCATGACACCTATTAGGTCCATGAGATAGCTGTATATCCGAGTACAATGTGTGCAGTTGGGGCGATGGCGGCTCATGTATATTAGGGCTCCCAACTCCGGTTCTCCAGTTTCTGTTCAATGGACTTCCAAGTGACCAACCAGGCCGATATGCGAGGTGAATATGCAGTGACAATGTGAACAGGATAGGTTGGGAGGTAACATGCCGGTTACAATTGTGGTGTTGCTAGTTGTACTCGCACCGAAGGGTTTTGACGGGCTGTGGATGAGTGAAGTGGTAGATGTGCTAGGTGTGCTACGTGTGTGTATATTGTGGTGCATCACGCTGTTGTGTATAAACATGTGACCGAATAGGCCAACATGATGTATGAATGTTCAAGGACAGTGTGAAGAGTGAAGGCGGATGCTGCGTGGTTCGTGGAGGTACGATGACAGGGTCGGTTTTGGAAGAATTTGGAGCTGCTGGGTTGTTGAACTAGGTCCTGAAATGTCCAACGAGATCACCCTGGGCACGTAGATTTCGTTGACAACGTGGGTATGCTGGGAGGGGCTGTATGTTAGCGTTGCGGTTAGCGGCACCAAATGCATGCGAGCTTTTCTTTTGGATTTGATAGCGGCAACCCGCTTGCCTTCGTAAATTGTTGTCCCAGATTTCACTGCACTTCCCAGATCTTGGGGTTGATGCTTAACAAACTTAAGGTGTTCTTCCAGGTGTCCTTGCAGTGACGAGCTTGACCTCCTTGTCGGCATGCATCCGTAGTGAGATTTCCGTCGAAGATTAGTTCGGAAAATCGCCATAAATTATGTGCCCGTGGTCCCTTCCTGAAAGTCCAGATTTACTGTCTTCTGGGCGCAACTGAAGTGAAAATAATCGAGTTTCCGCAATTGATTTATGTAGACCGTCCAGGTTTTCGCACGGTAAACAGCATCGTAAAAACGACAACTATGCACAGATTCAGTCTGGTGTTGAGTTGGAGACCGTGGCGATTCCGTACGGAGTTCTGCAGCCCAACGAAGATCTGGCCGACTTTCGAGATCTGACGAAACACTTTTTAATCGGCTAGTAAGCGGCGTGGGAACGATTTGCTCAAGCAGGGTCTCGTTAGATTGGTACGAGGAACATTGTGCTTAACGTGGGGCGGCAGTCGGTGCATGACCGCAGTCTTATTCGTGTTGATGGCAAGTCCGAATTTGGCGCAGCCGGAGGCGAAGAGGTTCATACCCCGTTGCGTTTGTAAATAATAAACCGGTCCATCGCGAGTAGAATTGGAAACAACACAGTAGCCGCAAGAATGCAGCTTAACGATTACTTGATATTGAAAGTTGTGAAAGATTCTTGGCTCATTAAAAGAAGACGCTTTTTCGTGTGACTACAATTCTCCCTCTCCCAGGAGAATAAAGTTCGAGTATAAAAAATTAGCGTGAATAAAACAAGTGTTAGGCATTACGTACAAGTTGGTAACGATCAGGGAAACGAACACAACGATCACTGCGCGTAGGGGATGGAATTGGGAGGGGAGGGAAATGCACAGGGTTACTAGGTGAAAGCGGAGGTAGGGTGATCGAAAAAGACATTGTGGCAGGTGCAGAAGTCCAATCTGTTGGGGTGGGCGGATGAATATCGGCATAGGCCGCCCTCAACCGATCGATCGGTACCACTTCGTTATGATCGGCACGGTCGAGTTTGAAATGCTTGTCCGTCCTCGACGGGACTCAAAATAATCCGCCGTAGGGCCGTTGTAGTGGCTTATGAATGCTATCGACGCGGGCAAGTACAAATAAACACGTTATCAAGTTGGGGTCAATGTATGACTTACTTGCTGGCACGTGAGGGGAAATGGTTCGACGATTAACAATTGTTTGGCGAAATCGTTGTACATAATCGGTTGGATGAAGATCAGCGAAGCTTTGGGATGGTCCGAAAAAGTCGCCGGAAATCCGTAGGGTAGTCTCACAAGTATTTCGGCGGGAGAGCACTCCATACAAGTCTTAACGAAGTGCAGATACCGGGCATGACTAAAGGAAGATGCTCACTCCAATGTGTGGGTTTATCGTAGGCCCGTATTAAGGTTTTTAGTTGACGGTGAAAACGCTCACCGTTGGATGAGGGATGGCAAGCTTTTGTGCGTGTGAGAGAGCATCCGAGTAGGTCTTTCAGGGCCTTAAAAATCTAGATTCAAATTTCCGGCCTCAGTCGGTGGTAATAGTACTGGGGACACTATAGCTGGATATCCAGTTTTCCAAAAAGGCACGAGCGACAGTATCTACAGCAATGTTTGGAATCGGAGTTGCGATGGCCATCGTGTAAATCGGTCAGTTGCAGTGAGCAAATAGTTGCATCCATAGGGGGTTGGCAAAGGACCCATGAAATCTACGTGCACATGCGCTAAGCGTGCATCGGGTGCATGAAAGGTCCCGATTGGGGCTTTGTTGTGGCGTCCGGTGTTGGCTTTCTGACAGGCCAGACACTGGCGAGTCCATTGGCTGATATCAATGTTCATGGTGGGCCAGACGAACCGCTTACTGACGGGGCGCTGAATAGCCCGTATGCCAAGGTTGGCGAGATTGTTCAGCGTGATGCAAACATCTCGCATCTCGTTTGATAATATAGGGCAAGAGGAACCGCGAGACACGTCGCACAAGATTGTACTGGGGGTGGCGAATTGAGGGAGGACTTTAAGCTGAAGGCTATTATGCGCCAGTTGTTCAGAAAAATTTGACTGCTGCTGTAGCTTGACCATGTGCTCCAGATTGATGGAAGCATAGGTGACGGCATTTATTCCAGGCCGGGATAGACAGTTAACGACCTGATTAGAGGGTCCTTTGAGAATTCGAATATCTATGGTATGTTGGGAGATAAAATCACGATGGCGGGTACCAAGGGGCGAATAACTGTCAGAGGGAGTGGAGGAGGCATAAGTAAGGGGTTTATGGTCCATATAAAAACAGAAATCTCTGCCTTCAAAAAGTTACGAAAATGATTATTGGCTAGATAAATCGCAAGAAGTTCTCTAACAAACGTGCTATAGCGAGTTTGGGAGGGTGTCAATTTGGCAGAATAGAAGGATAGTAGTTGGATGACCGTTGGGGTCTGTTGCTGGAGTGCTGCACCTATGGCGGAATTGGAGGCATCAGCAACAATGGTCAGCGGAGCATTAGTTAGAGGGCGAGAAAGAGAAGTTGCATTCGGAAAAGTCCCTTTGGCACGCTGGAAGGCGTCCACGGCAGTGTCAGGAAATGAAAATTCGCGGGTTTTGCCTCGTAAAAGTTTTATGAGGGGTAACATTATTTGTGCACAGTGAGAAATTAAAAGTCGGCAAAAACTGACAAGACCAATGAAACGGCGCAGTTGTCGGAAATAAGTGGGAGCAGGGAACTCGCGAATAGCCAAAAATTAGCGTCTATGGGATGACAAACGAAAGTTTGTATACGAACTCCTAGGGGCAAGGGCGAAGAAACGCCAAAACGCATTTGAAGGCGCTGATAAAACGCCAAATTGGCTCAACCGCTCAAAAATTAGATGTTGGTGTTGTAGGTGCTACTGTTTACTGGAACTTGCAACTAGGAGATCAGTGGCGTAAGCAAAAACGAAGGGTAAATCGCTGGGAAGCTACTTAATGAAACGCTGAAAAGTCTGGGTGGAGTTGCGCAGTCCACAGAATTGCTGACGAACTCGAAAAGACCAAATGTAGTTATAATCGCCGTTTTTGAGATGTCTTCTGGACCAACGGGGACTTGGGGGAAGGCTATTACCAGGTCAGCGCTGAAAAATATTGTTGCTCCAACTAAGCTAAGGGAAAAGTCATGGAGACGGGGAAGCGGACATCTGCTAGGGACGGTGCAGTTGTTTAATCGTCGATAATCACCCCATGGACGCCAGTCCGCGAGCGACTTTCTATAAACCAACGCCTCTACTTTGGCTATCCCCAACTTCATGAAAGGAATTAGACGTCCGATAATCTCCGATACCGTGCAACCTCCCCCATTCTTGACGGTAGATATTCTACCACCGCCGGCAGTTTTTTCTCCTGGGCCCTCCAAACCATAAAAACCACCATCAACTATATTTTTATCCCTTTAGCTCCGGAGTTTTATTTCACTGCTGGTCGGATTTATGTTTAATCGCTTCCCTTGACAATGCCTATAAACTGGCATTAAATAAAAATTTATTCAAACCATGTGCAGTGGAGCTGCTCATATACTAATAGACGGTCGAAATATGCCAAGTTACATCATATGACTGAATTCAGCCTTTGCGATAGTTAACTTGAGAGCCGCTAAACGACGAGGCCGGCCAAGTACGGGTGGTCCCGTAGTCCAAATATAATGCATGACGGAATGTTTAATAGACTGGTTCAAACTGCGAGGTCCGGAAGATAGATGGAAATTCCGAAAGCAAACGATGATACGGAGCGGACGAAGGAATTTTTGAAATGTATGGGCTAGGGAGTGAAATGACACGACTTGAGCAACGAGAATACAAGTATGCCATCATGTTCTTAAGTTCATGGGACCTGATATCAACGAGTAGACCGAAAAAGGATATAAAGTCGGCTCCGAGAATGACGGTATGCACACCAAAAATAATAAACGCCTAATGGAATGCACTTCGTAATCCAAGGCCTAAAGTTATGAGTCGTTGACGAAATATTTTGATGGGGATACTATAAGCTGTCTGGAGAAAAACTGAAGAGTTGGGAGACTAACGGTCAGTTAAATATCGTGTAAATATCAAGGTCAAGCCGCTGGTTTTAAATTTGAAGATAAGTGGAGGATATTATTTTTAGTGGTTTTTCTGTGAGATCTAACGATTTGAGTACCTGTTTTTTTTGGTTGAATTTCCTTAAATATAGGCCTCTCCTCTCAGAACTGCCTGCTGCCATCTCCTTTCGAGTTCTGCTAGTCTATGCACGTTGTTCACAAATCGCACTCTGCAATTCTCATTTTGTGCATCCGATTTCTCTCTAACTGTTGTAATTTATTTTTACATCGTTAGCCCCTAGCTGAAATTCAGTCAACTTGTCTGCCAGAAGTTTTATTAATCACAAATTGCCTCGAGACAAGATGAGACCAAAAGTCACTGGTCGACGTAAGCTCTCGGCTCTTGTAAGTAAACATGGCCTAACTAAACGTAAGTCAGAAGCTTTACCTAAATCTAAGTCAGATGATATTACTAGTCAGTCGTCACCCGTTGTAATTGGTCGGCAGCTTAATCTGTCTGCACTTGACCACTGCAATGACTTTATGCTAAAGTTTGGCTCTTTGCCGACAATTCTTGGACATTTATTCGACGGGAACATCCCCGATATTCCCTCTGAAGAATGTAGGCGTCTCGACTCACTTGTTCACCTGATCGCCAGTGAATCTAGTGATAGACAGAAGCGTTCTTACAGCTTCCTACTAAAAATGTTCCTCGATCTGCTCGGCCAATTGATGTTGCGACCAATTTCCTGTATTCATGTGGTTTCAACTACAAAATAGCCGATGCCAAACGCTTGTCCTCACGTTGTACAAATCCACCCAACTTAGTCAAATTGTTTTCATCAATCGAGGTTGACACAATCTTTACTCATTGAGAGCGTGTCACTGCGTACCTAGAGAAGGCAAAATTTTTCCTTTGTCATGATCTTACTCCTATGGAGCTTAGAGTCGGGTCTCTTTTTTCACGTAAACCCACTGCTTCTCAGTCTAATGCTCACCAACTCGGTCATAATACAAGTGGCCGTAAGGATTCAGCGTCTCCTACTCCTGCGACATCTGACTCCCTCCTTCCTCTTTCTCCTACATCTCCATCTCACTCAAGCCACTTGACGCATTTGCCTGCCCCTAAACTTGCAGCAGCAGCAGCAGCAGCCCCATTTGTCGTTTCGTATCCTCCGGATAGTCCCGCTGAGACACATGAAAATCCGTCTACATCAGCTAGACTGATAACTTCTATTGTCCAACTGGGTGCTGTAAGGTCTACAGCTAAGTCACCAGTGGCTTGGCGTCAGAACGGTGAGACTCGAAAATGGAATCAGACTCCGACCCAAAAGATAGGTAGTACAGTTCCGTTTAGGGGTACGACACCTTCTCTTAGATCTAACAAGTCTGTTCAGCCCAGCACGTCTACAAACCACGCAGCTCCAATTATATCCCCCAATAATTATCTGTCCTGCGTACTGGTTACTTATCGAAGACCTACTATATATCCAGCAAATAATTCATACATGAATTGCCCTAAATCATTTTTGCCCCAACCTAGTTTAGGCTTCCCAAAACTTAAGGCCAATTGCTCTCAGGTACGTCAACCTATCTCCTTTGACTTCCAACCTAGACCTGGTTTCCCACCATTTCATTCTTTTAGTGGCCTACCCTCACCCATTAGCCCCTACTTTCCTTCTAGCCTCCCTCCTCCTCCTCCCCTTCCTCCATTATTTAACTACCAACAAGTCTATCCATGTTCTGACTCCCCTAGCATTCCAATGTTTGAAAACTACCCTGCCCACACATGGCCCCGGGGGCCAGACGGGGCTAGGCCCCGTCCACATTTCCATCCTTTCTAATCACGTCATTCTGCATTAATTTGGACTGTTTGAGCTTTATTATCGTGAAATATAAGCCTTTTAACTTGTTTAATATGGTTTCAGTCGTATAACATCGAGAGAAATTCATGTTTCACGAAGGCCAATATTGGCCTTGTTTAAGTCGGTCATGTACCCACGTGGAGGGCACTTTCACGCTGACAGTGTGCACATCTGATCCATACAGCTGCTTGACTCCTGATTCTTCCTTGGCTCTTTCTGACTGCAGTACGTTATTCATTTACTTATTTATTTCGTCTATGCGATGCAATATGTCATTGTAATAAGTAAATGCTTTATTTTAGTCTCCAGAATCGTAATTTAAGTTATTTATAAGGATGGCACGTAATCTGACGGCTTAAGTGTACTATATAGCGGTCTAATATATGTTAATGGTATTTATATGTTAATTCTAAGCAAATATGGAAAGAAAATAATGGGGACTTCATCGCAGTACAATGCACAACATGACTAAGCGGGCGAAGATGGCGTACTATGCCGCCACCGATGACCCCTCGCTCCTATCTACGTCATCCCTGGAACAAGTTATCAGTAATCATGCCTTATCACATTGTCGCTTTAGGTTGCCGGACGGGGAGAAATTGGCGCCTGAAATACGAAATTTGCTGAAAGAAATGAAGCAAGAGTGGGCGTGTGTAAGGTAAACCGATTAAAACCCTTTAATATCATATATATATATATCATATATATATATCATATATATATATATATATATATATATATATATACCCACATACTTTAGGTCTCATACTCAGCCTTCTCTTGATGACTCCCCATACGTCAATAACTCAAAATTAACTGGTACTTATTCTCCAAGTGTCATTAATTCACAGTTTACATATCCACCTCCAAATTTTTTTTAAATACCGTCGAAAATAGCATTGCCGTTCGAAACACATTAGATATTATATTATTGAATGCCAGGTCTGTTATAAACAAGATGGCCCAAATCAGAGCCATTGCTCTGGAAATGACGCCTGATATTATATGTGTAACAGAATCTTGGACACATTCTCTAATTCCTGACTCTGCCCTTCTCATAGATGACTTCGATTTTTACCGCCAAGTCCGCACGACTAGGCGTGGGGGTGGTTGTCTTCTTTATCTTAAATCCTACCTAAAGCACTCTCCCTATTACTTGGATGTTTTCTCATTCACGGGCAACTTCTGCTTTGCATCTGTTATTCTCTCGCCGCAAAGAAAGGCAATTATTGGCTGTATCTACAATCCCCCAAATTCTATAGCCAGTGATGATTCACAACTCTGTGAAATCTTTAAATTAATTTCGGAAGCTGCTTCCGATGTTAAAATAATCACTGGGGATTTTAACCTTCCTGAAATTGACTGGGTTTCCAATAACTGCCCACCCAGATTCCAGCCCTTTCAAGATATTGTCAATTTTTCTAATTGGTCCTAACTGGTGCGCTCTCCAACAAGAGATAATCACATTTTAGAGCTAATCTTTACCAATGACATTGCTCCTCTTTCTGTTGCTCTAAAAAAGGACCTCTTTGACAGTGACCACGTATTAATTCATTGTTGCCTACCGCTTGCCTTTTCAAAAAAGACAAGCGCCGTTCAGACTTTCATGAAGTACGACTGCGTAGATAGCGACTTAATAAATAACTATATGAGATCCTTGGATTGGTGTGGCTTCCTCACTTGTAGCGATGCAACCATTCTTCGTGATGTCATGTCCAATGTTTCCAAGGACATTCTAGAGTTTGTGCCGCGTAGATATCTCAAGCCTAATTCTTCAGATTGCCTTGTTCCTCATTTTCTTCAGAACAGACTAAAAAAGTTGAGGCGACAACTGCGTGACCCATCCACTAGTTCCTTATCTGTTCATCTTAGAATCACAAAGATTTTTGAGATGGCCTCAAGGATGCGCCAAGCGCGCGACAGGCAAAGAGAATCAATTGCACTCAGTGGTTCGAACGCTGGCAAATCCGTCGCTAACATCTTCCGTCATCGGTCCTCCTCTAAGCGTGGTCATGAACTTCCACCCCTGCTAAATGATAACAAAGTCTTCCTCACCGATGACACTGACAAGGCGGAGTTGTTTAGTGCTTTCTTTGCAAAACACCTTGCTACCGAGTCCGATCCGGTCCCTTTCTTTCGATCACTTTCAAATAGGACACTGAGTACAATTGATGTCTCCTCAGATCTCATTAAGAAACACATAAGCCGTTTGAAATACTCACACTGCTCAGGAACGGACGGGATTCCGAATTCGATTATTAAACAAGCGTCCGACTTTCCCATATTGCTCAGTCATTTATTCTCGGTTTATATTTCAAAAGGAGTCTTTCCTGAAACATGGAAAACGTCAATTATCATTCCCGTTTTCATGTCAGGATCTCGGTCCGATGTTAATAACTGTCGGGGCGTGCACAAAACGCCGTCTCTAGAAAACTTCTTGAAAGGATTATTTTCAATGAAATTCTTGACTTCTGTTTAGCTAATCGGCTTCTGAGCTCTAGTCAGCATGGATTTTTACCTGAACGAACCTGCGAAACATGCCACTTGGTTTTTCTTAATCTAATCACTTCTCTTCGTAATGAGCGGCAGTCAGTGGTAGTTATTTACTTTGATCTTAGCAAAGCCTCTGACAAGGTGCCCCATAGACGTCTTTTAGTAAAATTGGAAGCCCTCGGCATCCGGCCGCCTCTACTCGACTTCATCAGGTCCTATCTGTCCAACCGATATCAGAAAGTCATGGTCGGTAATAGCTACTCGACACCCCACTCGATCACGAGTGGCGTACTTCAAGGAACGGTTCTGGGTCCGTTACTCTTCCTTCTGGGCATCAGTGATATTTCGACTGAACTCGGAAATTCGCAAACTTCTACTTATGCCGATGACCTCAAGTGTGTTTGCTCATACTCTAAGGACACCGCAAATGTTTGTATTGAAAAAATTATTGCCGATTTACTACGCTTAAGCAGATGGGGTTCGACATGACAGATGGAGTTTTCATCATCCAAGTGTAGTTTCATGTGTTTTGGTCCTACCAAACTTCCTGGTCCCATAATTTTTCAGAATAACCCACTCTCAGAATGCCTCACCATAAAGGACCTAGGTCTAAGTTATACAAATAAGCTTGGTGGGCCTTTCGAATTCGGTTTGGAATTTTCGACCTCCGAGGGATTTGCTTTTTCCGGGATTTCTGCCTACTGGACGCTCTGCGGGCCCATTTGGATTATGAAATTGAAGCGTAATCAGCAATTCCTCGAACGATCCACTCAGACCTCCGACAGAACTTTCTTTGGGACGACCATACTCCTTCGTATCAATTCTCTGCCAACAACACCGCGGGGCTCTCCAGATCCTGAAGCGGCTGAGTCGTTTGATATTTGCGTCATATTGTTGGCTTGGTTAAAAAGCTTCTCCTACATCTTTAAATACTTCGTCCATACCTAGAATCCCTTGCGTATAATGGGAGTCCACAAAACACCATCAGGACAATGCGCGAAAAACTCGCCGCAAGTGGGATTCGAACTCAGGTCTAGTCGTAATGTGATCAGCGAGATGACCGCTAGACTATCGGCGCACGGTCAGCTGACTGAAATAAATAAATGAGTAAACATTATTCGTAGTACAAACGACACTATATATGTAGGAAAGTCTATTGAGAAGGCCTTGCCACCTAGGATTAGCTCTCGCTCTCTTTATAGTTGCAACCAGGGGCCCGCAAAGCGCGCTAAAAGCGTTATCACAGCAAAACCTGTTAGTTACGAGGACGAGCCGTGCACTGGATGGTCCTTTATTCTGCTGAAAGTCCAGAAACTCGAAAAAGAGCTGACTGCTTTGAGCGAACTCGTGCAAGCGAACGACAGTGTGCAAAACGCGTCGAATAGCGCTAAAGTTAGCAAGAAAAGGGGAAAGAACAAAACTCTAAAACAGCCAAAGAACAAAGCTTGTGGAAAACCTCTGTGCAAGGGCGCCGATACCCAGGACGATGGGAAAATAGCAACGGAGTCTCATGTTTCTATGGAAGACAACCCAAGCTAACCATCAACTTCTCTCAGCCATTCCGCGTTTTCAATAGGACCCTCAGTTGAAAGTGAGGAACCAAGCTCATGGCAAGATGGAAAGGGTAAGCGCCACAACGGGAGTATAGAACCCCAGACGACTCCGGTGGATCTTCTGAGACCTTCAGCTGACAAGGCCGCCGGAAACAGAACAAATGAACCCCTTGATCGTCAGCACTGCGTAGTCGTCCAGGGCCTATCGGAGTCGAATGCTCCTACCCCGAAGGAGAGGATCTCCGCCGACCTTAATATGCTTCAACACCTACTGAACAAAATGCTTAATTCAAATGAAAAGATAACCACTCGCGCAGCCTTCAGGATCGGAAATAAGGTGAGCGAACAATCGGAAACTGTGCGGCCACGACCTCTGAAAATTGTTTTGAACAGTAAAGAGGAGGCTAGCTTACTTCTGTCCAGGAAAAGCAGCCTCCGAAACTCTGACAAGGAAGTCTTTTTTTCAGCCGGACTATTCTCCAGCGGAACGTCTGAAACGCCGCGAATTGGTAACGGAGTTGAAGAGGAGACTTGCAGCGGGAGAGAGCAACTTGGCCATTTTCAGGGGACGAGTGATACAGAGGAACGCGATGTTGTTTTGGAACCAGCCAGTCATCATGATGGCGGCAGCAACATAATATTGGCAAACCCGAGACAAACCGAACAAAGCAATGTCGAATGTTGCAAACTAAAATTCTTTTACACCAATGCTCAGAGTTTGTTTTCCAAGCTTGACGAACTGAGAATACAGGTAGCCGATACTCTTCCCGATGTTATAGCAATAACTGAAACGTGGCTGTCAGAGGACGTTGGTGATTGTGAGGTAGCATTAACAGGATACCATTTGTTTAGGAGAGACAGGAGAGGCCGCCGGGGTGGAGGAGTTGCCATGTATGTCAAGAGCAACTTGGCAGTGTGTGAGAGGACCGACAAGATTTCTAACGACACAGAGGCAATTTGGCTGACTATAAAGGCGCGGGGATCTCAGTCCCTCGAAATCGTAACTATCTACCGGCCCCCGCAGGCGGATCCCGACCCAGATACTTGTCTACTGAAAAGCATAAACGAGATCACCAGCCGACCAGACGTTGTTCTCATGGGGGATTTTAATGCACCCTGCATTCAATGGAGCGATATGCATGCGAAGTGCTCGATGAATACCTTCGATTACCGTCTACTAAAGACAACCCTAGAAGCTCCACTCACGCAACGTGTCCTGTTTCCAACTAGAGCTCGTGGAGGGCAACAGGCCAGTTGTCTGGACCTCGTTTTTACCAAAGATCCTGACAGTATAGACGAAGTGTACTACCTACCCCCGCTCGGTCGAAGTGATCATGCACTGCTTTTATGTGAGTACTTGCTGTATTCTGAACCGTGTAAAAAGACAATACGAGGCCAAATATATGGAAAGGGGACTTTCGCCAAATGAGAGCTGAGGCATCACAAATAGACTGGGATGTTCTCTTCTCCGGAAACGTTAACGAGTACTGGAATTTATTCAAGGATCGTTTACTGCATCTAATGAAGAACCACTGACCCTTATCAAAGCCTAGGATATCCAACCGGCCTCAGTGGCTAACACGAGAACTCAAAAGGGAGATCAACAAGAAAGGAAGGTTATGGAAGAAATTTCGCAAGAACAACAACAATGCAGCGTTCACAGAATACAAAGTTCAAAGAAATAAGGTGAAAAGACTGAATTTCAGGAGGCGACGGGAATTTGAGAGTAATTTGCTCCACCAAGCCGTTAAAAATCCGAAATTGCTCTACAGCTATTTGCGGAAAAGCACACGTAACAGGAATCCCATTCCTGTTATGAGGGGTGATGACGGCTTGGAGATATCGGACAGTACAACTAGGGCTGACCACTTTTCTCAATTTTTCCGATCCGTTTTCACAAGAGAAGCAGACTTTACCCCATCTACTTCTGAGAACATGAGAGATCCCACTAGCGAAAATATTGTGTTTCGAGAAGAAGCGATTTTGGAAGAACTGAAAAGCTTGAAGGAATGTAAATCTCCCGGTCCGGACGAGATTCCAGCAAAGCTGCTCTTTGAGCTTGCCCAACAGCTGGCCAAGCCACTATCCTTTCTGTGCCAGAAATCGTTTGACGCTGGAATTCTTCCCACAGACTGGAAGACGGCCCACATTACACCCCTTTACAAAAGCGGTAGTCGTGCTGTGGCGAAAAACTACAGACCCGTCAGTCTGACATCAATCTGCTGCAAAGTGATGGAGAAAACCATCAAAAAGGAGTTGATGGCTTACTTGGAAACCCACAACCTCTTGTCCAATACACACTATGGTTTCCGTAGGGGAAGATCATGTGTTACGAACTTGCTATACACATTGCAAAGTTGGACAAGAGTACTGGACGCAAAACACACCGTGCATGTTGCCTGTATGGATTTTCGGATGGCGTTTGACAGTGTTCCGCACCAGCGTCTCCTACACAAGTTGAGAATCATGGGCATCGGTGGCAAACTTCTCAATGGATCGAAAATTTCCTTGTCGGCCACTCCCAAATTGTCTGCGTAGAACAACAGCAATCAAGGTGCACATTCATAGTGAGTGGGGTCCCACAAGGCTCGGTGCTCGGACCAATCCTCTTTCTCTTGTTCATCAATGATTGTGTAGATGGGTTGGACTGTGATTGCGCCATGTTTGCGGACGACATAAAAATCTGGAAAGTCATCCAGAATGCTGCCGATGAGACCAACTTTCAAGAAAATCTTTGTCAGTTGGACGAGTGGTCCCGCAGATGGCTCTTGTCCTTCAATTTGAACAAATGCACCATTATGCGCCTCGGAAATCAGAGCCCTAGTACGCGGCAATACCATCTGAACGGAATGTCACTACGAGAAGCAGAAACTCAGAAAGATCTCGGAGTTTGGGTTGCAGACAGCCTAAAGCCTTCTACACAATGCTGTAAGGCGGCCAAGGCCGCAACGTCAATGCTATATGCCATCAAGCGGGCATTCGTAGTTTTCGATAAAGACTGCTTCACAAAAGTCTTCAGCACGTTTATAAGGCACCATCTCGAATATGCAATTCAGGCCTGGAGACCATGGACGCATCAGGATTACGATCTGCTCGAAAGGGTGCAGAGACGAGCAACAAAATTAATAAGAGGACAAAGTGCACTGCCATACGTGATCCGCCTAACTAACCTTAATCCCCATCCTCTGAGTTATAGGCAGTTGCGCGGAGGCTTGATAAAACTTTCCGTATAGTGCGCGGCTTGGATTGTGCCCTTCGGCGCGATGACTTTTTGCAACTCGCCACTACAACTCACATCCGGGGACATCCCTTCAAGCTACGTGTGCCACAGGGTAGACTGAATGTGAGAAAATATTTCTTCGCTAACCGTGTCGTGGAACCGTGGAATAACCTGCCCGAGACGGTTGTTATGTCTCAATCTGTGGCGAGATTTAAATGTAGGCTTGACAGACATATGCTGTAGCAACAAGCGGACTATGTGACTTTTTAGCCATGAGACCAGTGACTTATGTGAATCAATGTATGCATTCACTTAATGCTGTAATTTCTTCATATTTTTGCTTGTTTATCGATTTTTTTATGTACAAATAGGGGGTTCAAAGGCGTAAGCCTATTGACCTCAAATACACTGACTGACTGACTGACTGACTTCATGGAGATAGAATCTCTGCCAAAGCCGCGCAGATATGTGGATTCATATCGCATAATTTTTTCTTCCGGAAATAAAGCTAAGGCTTTATCAAATATTTGTTCTTCCAGTCCTCGAATATTGCTGTCCTTTCTTCGGTTTAATGAGCGCCTGCGACCGTAATGAAATCGAAAATGTTCAGAGGGTTTTCACCCGGAAACTGTTCTCTCAAGCTTCGTCCAGTCTTTCTTATACTCAGAGATGTCAGCTGGCGAACATGAAGTTTTTGTGGGTTAGAAGACTCGAAGCTGGCATTTGCTATCTTTTTCGCGTCAACTCTAGCTCCAGTCTTCCGCACATTAACACTCTCACTCCGAGAGATCGGTCTTATGCCACGCGCAACTCCTGCATGGTGATTCCTCCGCCTCTTTGTACAACATCTAAGCGCCCCCTCTTCTTTGCTTCCAAATATGCCTTCCTTTGGAATAATCTTCCGCCTGAAATTAGATTATCGCCTAAGTAACTGGTATTCAAGTCGAAATTACGCAACCATCTTACACTGGAATGCATAAAGGCATTGTTATCGGTCTCATTCCCGAATACTTGGATTCTTGACTTCGAGAAGGGTTCTCGTGGGATTTAGTGGTAGATTAAGTGGTAACTCTTAATTATATCATTAGAAACCCCTGTTTTGAATTGGTTTCTAAATCCATCGCTGTCCTTCCCCCCATAGCGACAATTTTCGCGGTTTTGATGTCATCTCCCGCATTCCGACCTCATGCGGTCTGTCGACGCTCACGGTGGAACCCTCAGTATTCATTGTCTACTAGTAGTTCGGTCGTACCTCCCTTCCTCACTGCTCGGCTGAGCTCGAAGCGTGCTGTGGTCGATCGCATCTCGGTTCCTCTCGTCTGGCCTCCTTGACGCGGCGTACCAATCCGGCCCAGACGATCTCAATTGTGAATCCCGTATACAATGCCATTTGCAAGCCAGTCCTGTCTGACCCACATTCGTACCCATCAAGGCTGTGATGGGACCAGTAGAAATCTTACAGTGTGGGTGGGTTTGACATGACAGTGGGAGACCTCTGACATCGAGAAATGGATGGACTTCGAGGGCGAGACGCGCAAAGAACAAAGCTAGGGAAATTTATGGGTGAGGTCTTCTGGAGTTTCATAACATCCTCGACTGGGGACGCAATTGTACATCGACTAGCAACGTTTACCGTAACAGGAGGCCGGAAGTACTCGAGCACACGTTCAGCTGTCTCTGTGAGCATCTGAGCAGTCGAAGAAGGAATGTTAGGCGCAAGGATGGCTTGCACAGAAGGGGGCAACCGTTGGAGAAAAGTTGCTTGAACTTGGTGGCATCCAGCTTTTATCCGTCCACCAGCTGCTTCAAACGCCTAAGAATCTGCGTAAGCTTCCAGTCACCAAGGTCCTTCTCAGGAATTAAATTCGGCAGAATTTTTTGTGTTGACAGTGAAATGCGGTAGATGAGAGCCTCCTATAGGCAGTTTAAAGGGCTTCTGTGGGCGGGCAGTCTATGCTGTCGCGGAGGACGGTGGAGATATTCATTGGGGGTGATACCACAACACAGTGAAATTGAGTGTCTTCTCGTGAAATCTGGCGGGGGACGAAACGGGACTCTAAAACGCGCGGCGACAAGGCGATGTCATCAAGCCACACGACTGGCAGGTCAAAAGGTGTGAATATCTGCTCTCGGTTGGCTGGTAGCATCGTTGGTCAGCATGGGGTTTTACCTGAACGATCCTGCGAAACATGCCACTTGGCTTTGTTTAATCTAATCACTTCTCTTCGTAATGAGCGGCAGTCAGTGGTTGTTATTTACTTTGATCTTAGCAAAGCCTTTGACAAGGTGCCCCATAGACGTCTTTTAGTAAAATTGGAAGCACTCGGCATCCGGCCGCCTCTACTCGATTTCATCAGGTCATATCTGTCCAACCGATATCAGAAAGTCATGGTCGGTAATAGCTACTCGACACCCCACTCGATCACGAGTGGCGTACTTCAAGGCACGGTCCTGGGTCCGCTA